>APFE031559628.1:5289-24875 GCA_000404065.3 Pinus taeda | reverse complement strand
GTAGTTCTGAGGTTGTTGAATCCTAAATTGCTGACCAGTTCCAGGTTTTCAGGTGTCATATCATTCAGGACACAATCAACAAGAATTTGTATGCAAGAAGCTCCAAAGAGGAATAACTGACTCCCCTTCTCTGTTCTCCCCAATCATTAACTAACTTCCCCAAAAGAGGTCAAGATCTGCTTGACACCTCTTAAGTTCCATCATCTTCATAACACTGGCTTAACTAAAGATCTGCTTTACTCAAAGTTGTTCCATATTTTCTCTTAAGTATGGTCCTACCCCCTTGTAACAGCCTAAGCTCTCCTGAACTTAGCGCTTTCTTATCGTCTCCATATTAACCACTAACATTATTATTTAGCTCCCTATTCTCCCCATCCCCTTATTTATATTAAGTGAAATCCCCCTACGTAATATCCCTCCCCTTAGTTGAAAAATAACCATAAGTACTCCTGGGAATTGCTCAGTTTATCTGAAACTCAACAAGAGCCCTTGACCTCCAAAACCACCTCCCAGATACAATGGACTCCTTCCAAAGTATAAAATCCCTCTGAGGTAATCGGACCCCTTCTGAAACCTCAAATTCCCTTCACACCCACTTACTCTCTCTTTTCCTCCCAAAAAACTTACACTGTATAGAACCTTAAAGCCAGATCACATCGCAACATCGCACTTTCATCTCCATGCAGGTCATCACCCATCCGTCCCCACCCACGCGATATTGCGATATCGACGATCGGCGGTGGCAAGAGCTGAGTGTCCAACTCAAGCACCCACCGTTCCCCACCGATGCGATATTGCGATCGCATCGGAGTTTCTTCATCGCATTACCTCTAGTATCAGCACCTCACCACGTCGCTCTGTACCAGGGACCCACCACAGCTGACGTCATCCATCGTATAGTCGATGTCATGCTGACATCAGCAACCAGAAAGCCGAAACTTCGCGCAGGAAGAAAAATCGCACTTCGGAGCTCCAGAACAAGAAACAGAGGCAATTTTCGATGCGCGATTAGCGTGAAGTGCTAATCACACATCGCTACAGGAAATAGGCCATTTCTAGGAATCTGCAGGGAATCTTCTGATTTCGTAGGCCATTGCGCGCCGAAAAAGCCCGAAAATCATCCGATCGTGCCTAAAGGATCCGGTTTAAAGACAACAGCAGATCAATCACAGAGTTTAAAGTGTATCAGATCAAATCATCAGGAATCAAGCATGTCAAAGAGTATCAGTCGACGGCGGGAGCCATCAATATAGCGGCAAAGAGTATCAGCGAATATCTTGAGCAGCAGCCCGAAGTAGTAGAAAATTTAATATCTTCCAGCAGATTCATAGAAAGAGGGTGAGACTACTTGAAGCTCTCAAATCATAATTATTGCACAATTAATTCACACCAGAGCCGAACTGCAGTTCCCGAAGCACAATCATTCCAGCAGCAGCGCATCTGGCCCCCAAGGGCCATCTCATCACCTGTTCCGATCCAGCTGCCTCCAGCACAGCCAAAAAGATTTACTTGCATTTAATTCTAGCAACACTTAGATTTTTGAAGAGTTCTCTAAGCAGACCTGTCGAGGTCACTTGTAATGATGCCTTTCCAATATTTTGCTTATAAATACCACCCTGAGCAATGTTGTGAGGGGTTGGTTGGTTGGTAGTAGTTGTTGGTCAGTCTTCTTTCCAGCATTTTCTCCGAGCAGAGACTCGCACTGTAACTATCATAATTTCCATAATCAAGGATTGCTAAAAGCATGGATTGCAAAACTACTTGATGTTTTCTCTTGGCCAAGGAATGATCACGGAATTCCTGTGCTTCTACATGATCCAATAAGTGTTCCTCTCCTCTGTTTAATTTTATGTTTTTTTACCACCTTTCCGCCTTTCTAAATTGTAGGAAAAAAGAATAGCTTTAGATTTGTTTCATTACACCTTAAGTTCAATTTCTGTGTTTCTCAATGTTTTCTTCAGAAATAGTTATGAGCATGTATTCTTAAATGATTTGGTTTACGCTGTTTCTTTCACATATGAGTGCATGTCTTAGGAATTCTTAACTGCTCCTGGATCCCATTCATCCATTTCTCCTCTTTGTCAGCATGATGAAATGATTCTCCTTTTCCTTTCATCCCTGATGTCCACTCTATACTTTCAGCAGTTAGAAAATTGTATCCTGTGTGGCTATCCCGCTCTGTATCCCCTTGTGACCAAGAAAAAACTCGCAACTCTCAATCTGTGACTCCATGCCCAATGGTTCGAAACTTATCACACCTTACCTTGCCTCTTTGTTCAAGAATCCTACCTTCTTTCCAATCACAATCAACACTCCCTTGAAGTTAGAAAGCTAGCCTAAAATCATCAACTAAGGTTGAATCAAAAGGAGAGAGCCCTCTCCAATTGCAGGTGGGCTAGAACCTACAATCAGAAGATTGGTTTGTGTTTACCTTGGCCGTATCCCTATTAGGAGCCTAGGGACAACCTGAGTGATAACAGGCTATTTGAGAGCCACAAATGCCTGTTGTGTTGCGTTAGTCCAAAGGAATGATTTTTTCTTGAGAAGGTTAGTGAGAGGTCTAGCAATGCGACCATAATTGTGGACAAATTTGTGATAGTAGCCAATGAGACCCAAGAATCCCCTCAATCTCTTCAAGGTTTTTGGTTGGGGCCAATCTTGCTTTTTTTGTATCCTTTTGGGATCAAACCTAATGCCTTCATGACCCACAATGTGTCCCAAATAAAAACTTCTTCCACGCCAAAATAACACTAGGACAATTTGACAAATAATTTGTGATTCCTTAGTAGTTGCAAGATCAGGTCTACATGCTGAAGATGTTTTTCCCATGTTAGGTTGTAGATGAGAATGTCATCAAAGAAGACAAGGACAAATTTTTAGAGATATGGTTTCAGAAGGTGATTCATGAGGCTTTGAAAAGTATATGGAGCATTTGTTGTGGATCTAACCCAGAAAAAAGGTACATAATAGCATTACAAAGACCAAATGGCATGAACAAGAATTCATAATGGTCTTCATGAGTTTGGAAAGCAGTCTTGGGAATGTATACTTCTTTCATGCATATTTGGTGATAGCTAGAGTAACATCAAACTTGGTAAAGAATTGAGCACCATGTAGTTCATCAAGCAGATCACCAACAATTGGAGTAGGGAATTTGTCTTTGGCAATGAGCTTGTTGAGGCTCGAAATTCAAGGCACATGTGCCATTATCCATATTTCTTTAGCACCATGACCACTAGAGATGAACAAGGACTGATGCTAAGATGAATAACACCTACCTCAAAGAGTTCCTTGATTATCTTTTCAATTTCATTCTTTTGGGAGAAAGGATATCAATATGGGTGCACATTAGGCAGTTGAGCCCCCAAGACCAAAGAGATACTATGATCATGTTCACCTCTAGAGGGTGGAAGCTCTTTAGGTTTTTCAAATACATGGTGGTGGAGGTCTAAGACTTGTTGCATATTAGGATGAATACGAAGAGTAGTTGATTCAATGGCCTGGATGGCATTAAACTAGGTGATGACTCCATGATGGTCCTTTTTCAACAACTTTTCCATTTGATGTGAGCTGATGGTAGTAGGGGAAACTGCCTGGAGTCCACGTAGTGTATGAATGTGGTCATTATGATTAAAGCTCATATATAACTCCTAGAAATCCATTATGATCAATCCTAGTGTACGAAGCCCTTCAACACCCAAGACAATGTCACAACCACCCATATTAATCACAAACATGTGTGTCTTCAGGTGGTAGTCTCTCATTTGAAGTTTAATATTTTTGCAACGGCCTTCACATTTCATTGTCCCCCAATCATCAATAAGGACTTGGAAAATTAGATACTTCCCATACAAAACCATGAATAGCTTCAGCGACTTGCTTATGGATAAAGTTATGGGTGCTACCACAATCAATCAATATCACTATTGGGCGATGTTTAAGAAAGCCTCAAATTTTGAGAGTTTGGGGCATAGAAATGCACGCCAAAGCATGTAGTGAGATAACAGGTTCATCTGGCGACACTGTGAGATCATTTTCATGGTGCGTTTCCTAAACTTCATCCTCTAGCCCCCCAAGGGGTGGGGCTTCCTTAGATGAGTTGTGATCAGTAACATCAATTTGAAAGTTTTTTGGTTCCTTACATTTATGCCCCGGGGAGTATTTGTCATCACAATAGTAGCACAATCCTTGTTTTCTTTATTCAACCAGTTTTGTTTGAGACACCTTTTGAACCTTAAGTGTTTGGGTACGACCCTGAGCCTAGGTGGGACACCCCTTAGCTATGAAATTTGGACAAGTAGTCTGGGCAGCTAAGGAATGTTCCACCTCGACAGCCTTTTTGCAAGCGTAGGTGGGTAGTGCATTTGGACATGTGCTTGGATGGCTTATTTGAGATTACTTATGAAACACTCCAAGTAGAATTCATCTCCTAGACCTTCAATTCAGATGGCCAATGTCTCAAAGGATGCAATGTCATCTTTTAATGTGCCTGTCTGTCAGAGCTTAGTAAGATGGCCCAAAAAATTAGATTCTCTGTCAAGATGGTCACAAAGGGATTTTGAGAACATATGCCAAGTTATGTTCTCGGGATAACATTTCACATGCCACTACCACAATTGCCATCTCTCTTGGTCCAAGTAAAGGGATCCCACACGTAGTTTAGTTTGATCATTGTAGATATCATTCAGAGTGAATATTGTTCCATTTATGCTACCCATACATACAGGATTATAACCATCAAATTTATACATGTCCAGCTTCGGTGGCTGAGGCTGGGAATGTTGGTAATTTCCATGGAAGTGAATATGATAGCTAGGTTCTCCTTCGAGGTGTTCATCAATACTATGCACATCCCGATGAAACCCCGACATGCTTTTAGTGAATTGTGCAATCGATGTTGCAATTTTATCCAATTGGTCCTTGAAATCATCCAACCTTGTTTGAAGGCGCTTGATATTTTCATTGGCCATGACTTAAGCTCTGGTTTCTACCATACACAGATCTCGGTCACTCGAAGTCACTCCGAAAAAATTTGGGACTGCTAGAAAATTGAAGCTGACAAGTGAATGGTACCACTACGATCAATTCGTCATCTTGAAGCTTATGGGCTAAGTCTCTTGTAAGTGTCCTGAGATCAATACTCTTCGTTGATCCTAGAAAGATTGATCCTGCCCAATGTCCTACGAAAATTGGGCCCAGAATATAGTAGCGACAAATGTCACTGCATAGAGGGTCGGATCTTCCTATGAAACCCCAACTACTGAATGTGAGTTACATTGCGGCAGCAGAACCCCAACTGTTGGATCTTACTGGTGCGATAGTGACAAAACCCCAACTGCTAGATTTGAATTGTACTGCGGTGGTAGAACCCCAACTACTAGATCTGATCTGGAAGATAAGATAATGAGAAATATTCAAATATCAAAGGGATCTATGGTCACAAAGGAGTGTCAGATGCTACAGATCACAATATACATAAGGGTCCAACAATAGTACTCGCCTCAATCTTTTAGGGCACTAACTAAGGAGGATCAATCGTACCCTTAGTCGTACTACCCGACTACCCTATTGTATGCACTAGTAATCTCCTAGAGTGATTTTCTCAATGTACTGTAGTAGCAAGACGGCCAACAACATATCTAAGGTGAGGTTCCAGGTGATGCTAGGGAGCTTCTGATATACCCAAAAGGTATGTCGAAGTGTAGTCTATGCGTGGTTCTATCTAATGCGCTACTACTCAATGGGGTACCCATGAGGGTTATAAGGGAGTCCAATAAGCATGACTACCTCTTGTATTTCCTATGTGCATGCCTCCCCAAATCTATAGCTTTATGCACTCAATGACAGATCCCATGGTTTAAAGATTCCAGAACATATCTCTAGCCTAAAATTTTTTTTTGCAAAAAAATGGAGGTATAACCAGCCCTGGAAAGTGTTCTAATACCACTTGTTATTCTCTTAACCTATGAGAAATTCCAGAATGCCAAAGATGCAGAGAAATACAACCTAGCACACATAATAAAATGAGAAAAAATAGCAAGTATTTTATTATTTAGATATAGATGCAATGTTCACTTGCCTCTTCAAGGGGGAAGCTCTAGCAGAGAAGAGCTCGATTACAAATAAGACTCAATGATATTTCCCTTCTAACGATGACTATTTATAGCTAGAGAATAGTCTTTCGGATTAATCACATTGTAAGGAATCCTTACAATGTGATTAATTTGAAAGACTATTCTCTACATCATGGATCACAAAAGTCTGAGATCTAATATTTATAGCTAAATTACCTCCAACAACCTAACCTATAGTGGTCCTTTGCATAACATGGGTTAACCACTTTATGCATTAATTATGGCCTATTTGCAACTAATTGTGGTCCCTTTATTAAATGCGGGTCAACCACTTACAATTATTAATACAGGCTTTATTGACTCTTTAAGTAACTATGACTATTACTTGGCCCCATTGGGTTTATTACATAAATAAAGGGGTTAGGGTTCAATCGTAACAATATATTTTCAATGTTCAAGTCCTCTAGCAGATCTCCTCAGGATTCATTATCAAGCACAAATTTTATCATTTGATAGGTTGGGTTCTCGATAATGGAAGGTTGATTAAAGAATCCATTAATTACATAATCCCGAGTCTATTTTTAAGGATAAGATATTTTTCAACAGTGAGAGGAGAGTGTAAATTACATTCCTAATATGCGGGTGGGAAACATCTAAAATCATCAGTTGACATGCTAGGTTTAGAATGGGGTATAAGATAAGATTCTTGATAGTTGGTACTTTAACAATGGTCATAATTCTAGTTCAACACCCTATGTATGCATTTCCAGTGGCAATCCATGGTCTTCCTAATACCAATGGGCGTCCTTATAGTTTTTTTTTAGGATTGAGGACCAAAAAACCCACTCGATATTCCTAGGAATCTACAGAGACAATGATATCATCTAATGTCCCTTCCAGTTTTACTATGAATCTGCCAACTAGTTCCAGCATGGTTGGAGTTAGTTTAAATCTAGTTATTCCAAGGAGTCCACAAGTTTCAAGTGTTATAATATTTATGGTTGCTCCCAAGTCCACCAAAGTGTTTGGGAAAGTATATCCCTGAATCTAGACAGTAACGATAGGGTTTCCAGGGTCAACATATTTGATAGGCATTTGTATTCCCAAGATAAGATCAAAGAGTTTCCCTAAAGCATGAATTGTAGTAGAGTGTTTTGGCTTCCTAACACACTTCTTAATAGATAATTCTTTGATAGTTTTGGCATAAATGTGTATTTCTCTAATAGCCTATAGGAGAGGAATTTGGATATATATATTTTGTAATTCCCCTAAGAGATCAAAGTCAGGGTGTACAAGTTATTTTATTATCTCTAATCTCTTAGGGAATGGAGGAGAATTATCCATAATCTCAATGCATTCCTATTTTTTAGTTTGTTTTCTAGACATCTCTGCTTTAGTAATGATTATGGCAGTGCGAGAATGTTCTGCCAAAGACTGCCCCTTAGCATGGTTATCATTTCTTGGTTGCTCTTGGTTTTTTGAGTGATCTTCTAGAAATATGAAGTTTCCAAAATTCCAAAAGTTGCACAGGTCTATTATTTGGATTCGGATTTGGATATGGAGGTAACTGAAGTCGGAGTGGATTTGGAATGTTTGGAGGCAATTGAAATGGAGTTTTTACAGGTGGTCGATTTTATGGTTAAGGCATCACTCCCATTGGTTGATTAAAAGGTCCAGTGGGGCATTGCCAATTCTGGGACCACATTGGGCTCTGAGTAGGTTAATTTTCCCATTATAGAGGGTACAAATTGTTTGGTGTATTATGCCATGAAGTTGTAGGATATTGTTGATTCAGCCAATAAGGACTAGTGAATGACTAATTTGTCCAAGGTGTTAAATTATATGGCTATGACTACCAAATATTAGGAGAATGTTGTGGGCCCTACCAATTTAATATAGGAATTTGTTGCTGAGAAAATTGTCGAGAAAAAACATAAAAGCGTCATGCAACATATCTGATGGGTGATTCTTCCATTGTTGTCATTGTGCCACAAAGTGTGTTGCTTCTGGCTCTCCTTCTACTTCCTTAAATACAACTTTCAACCCAGAAAGCAAAGGAAAACTATCAGCCGAATGATCTTTGGTGAAAATAGCACATATCTCAACAGTATCCAATGGAAATTCTTTGTGATTGTGCTTCGTCCAATAACAAGGACATAAAATAGCCAATTCATGTTCAGTTTCATTATGTTTATGTTTTACCTGTAAAACATCCCACTGTGTTTTCAGTGTACTTAAAATATCAGTTTTAAAATCTTCTAAAAGATTACCTATTTTTTCTCGTGTAACTCCTCCCCTTGCAATTATGCTAGATCTGCTGGGAGGATCACAAGTCCTAGGCTTGGTTCGTGTACTCCCCCATGAACACCTAATACATAGTTTCACAATGACATCATATTATTCTTTGGAAATGTCACCCTACCCCATTAAATTAAGAATTTCTATCCATTCATCATTCATACCTCTAATCAAAGTAGTTTTCAACACATCCTTGGGTAAAGTAGTGTGTGGTGATATTTGTAAATTATGTTGAAATCTTTCAACATATTCTTCCAAAGTTTCATCTTCTTTTGACATCATCTTAAATATTTATTGCCTCAGATCCCTAGATCGGCAATAATCTTGATAGTTATTAAGGAACGTTCTTTCATTTACTCCCATGAAGTTATAATACCACCCCCCAATCCCATCAGCCATTGTAGTGCTTCTCCCTTTAAGATAGAAGGAAAAAAAATAATTTTTGGGGCTTGGTAGTATAATCATATCCTTGGCATAAGACATCAAAGTCAAGCAAAAATGGATCGGGGCCTTTAGAGACCATTCCATGAAAGTTTGGAAGATTTTTAAATGGGATAGGCTTCATTGGTGCATTAGCTTGCGGGTCAACAATATATATTCTATATTGAATTTTGCATTCTTGTTACTCCATCTTCCATTTGGTCAAAGATCTGCTAGTAATCTTCAAGGATCCCATAATTAGGAGGTACTATCTAAAAAATAATATGTTGACAGGGTACTGGACCTTGACCATGTCTCATAGCACTACTTAAGTTAGGAACATTATTTTCTTGCCCCATAATGGGTGTTACAGGGAATTCCTGCTTAGAGGGTTGTGGGTATGATTGGCTTATCTCACCTCCCCCTTCCTTTAAATTGAAAGCTTGCCCCTCACTCTTATCAGAAGGACCAAGATACCTAACAAATATGTCTTTGAAGCTCTGCTCAAATCCTAGATTTTTTTCATGAATCTCAGTGTTAGCTGCAGTAGGTGACCCTACTACTCGAGGGGAAAAAATAGTAGAACCCTTCCCAGAAAATGTTTGGGGACCTAATGATGCTTGAGATTCTGATCTATGAATGACTTTTTCTATAAAAGTCATTCTTCCAAGGCCAACTTGACCTTGGGTTTTAGTAATTTTCGGTGTGGATTTCTGATTTATCTCTATCTGGTTCCTAGTCCTAGGCTTATTTCTAGTCATACCCACTAAACAATCTAAATGTATCAGCTGAGGGAAGACACTAGTACAAGATTTTTACTTAAGTGCATGCGTAGGTTCTTACCTTCCGTATTTAAAACCCATCCCCAAGGATACAACTAACTCTCTCTTTGACAACCTCCCCGGAAAAAAATGCCAAAATTTTGAGCCAATTAATTTTTCCTAAAAGGACCAACTAACTACTACACATTAATGTATCAACTCAAGGTTTTGTTTTTTTGTTTCAAGGTTATTGATACCGTTTATGCAAGAGAAATGCATATATGACTAGTTACTATAATCCTATTGAAAAGAAAAGCTACAATAGTAAAGGAATCAACTCAAGATTCAATCTCTAATTATTACAAACTATTCAAAACATTAACTTCTATAGGCTTAAGAAGGAAACAACAAAAGGAAACATTTTGAACATCAAGTTGTTTCTTAGGGAAAAACAACTACAGAATAGAAATACAACACTACATAATCATATTGTTCAGAAAGTGATTAAGGAAATAAAATAGAAATTTATGATAATCTACAGGAAAAGGAAAGAAAGAACACTACTATTAAAATATTAACTACAATAAATCTATTCTATATCAATTTCAATAAACCTAATTCAAAACAAAGCATTTAATATAACAAGAAAGAAGCAAGAAATTAAGAAAAATTGTGCAAATAGAAAGATCCAGAAAAACATGATCAAACACCAATTTAATGATACAAGAGAAGACAACATTGATTCCAAGATCGGGCCCACATTCAGAATCGAACTACCTTATCAAGGAATCAACACAACAAACTAAATATGAGTAATAAACACTTCCATTCGATTATAGAGAATCAATTACAGTTAATGTATTCGCAAGTCTGGGGTTGTGTCAAAACTAATATTAGAATTTTGAACAACCCCTTTCGTGGCTTAATGCCATTTTTTATATTGTATCAATAAAATATAAAGAGAAAAGAATCTATTTTTAATAACAAGTAGTCCTGAGAATCTAAATATTCTCAAAATGCTCATTTAAGCTACAAAGATTTGAATGCATCTGGAAGACTAGGTCAAAAGGTGGTTTTCAACTAATTCGCTCCAAACAATGTAACAGCATGCAGCTTATACAATCTCCCACAATCATTCCAAGAAGCAACATCAAATATCTATGTATCAATAAATTCCCTTCCAATAATGAAGATTTGTTCGTTAGGAAATAACACTTTAATGGTCGAATCCATTCATAAAATAATAAAATAATAAATTCATATAAAATACTACTAAAATACATAATACAGAAATTAGCATAGCTTAATCACAAGAAAGAATTGGAAAATAATATGAAAATTAAGAAATAAGACAAGGAAAATATGACAATTATGAGGCCCAACACCTTGCTCTCCCTTGGACTCTTGATTTAGGCTCTCTCTAAATTCTTGCAACCCCTTGTTTCGTAAATTCTCTTTGTGGCCCTCTGAGCTCCCCCTATCCATGCTTGCATTAACCATTTTTATAATTTAGCCCTTCCCTATGCACCTCACAATGCCCCCCCCATCCTAATAATCATGTCTTCCAACCAAAACTCCCTGGGATGCTCTGAAAATCCTAGAATTATTAGAAACAACCCTGGAGAGTCTATCCACGTGGAAATTATGAATATAAAGTGGTCAATCCTTCAGTAGGAAAATTTCTTAATATTTGTTTATGATTAAATTCAAACACTAAAGCATAATTCTCCTCGTCAGGAGGATGATATTGATGCTCTATCAAGACAGCTTGAATATCTCCACCTCAAAGACAACCATACAGAGAATGAAAACCCATCAAGTGAAGCTACTAACGTTGCTCATGGCCCTTAGAGTTCTGACTTGAACCAACCAACAAATGAAGAACTCCACACTACTCTGTGATGGGAACCTAATGTATACTTGTTTTATTTCTATCCCACTTTTGCATAATCTATGTATGTCACAGTGATATTGTAATGCTTTTGGTTAGTAGCTACCTAGCCTTGGTATATATTTCCTTCTCGAAGGACCCTCTAAAAATGAGGAAATGTAATCACTTCCTGTGTATTTTTCATGTTCAGGTGCGGATTTAACACAAATATCTACTCATTACTATTTAATGTATGTGTGTGTGTGTGTGTTTATTCACTCTATGCTCTTCTGTAGTTCCTTATTAGACTTATGCTTTGTGGTTCTAATTCATTTAAAGAGCCAATTTTCTCTTGTTGTGTTGTATGGATCATACATGTTTTTGATACTATCTACATACACACTATATGTGCCCACAAAAAGTGTTTTTTATTCCCTTAATAACAACTACAGTTTTTTTTCTCAGGAGGGAAAAAAAAAACAAATATAATTTTGTTTGTTTGTTTGGTTTTTTTTTTGTTTTTAATATCTATCTAGATTTGATCTAAAATTATTTGAATTAACATAGGCGTTGAAGCATTTTAATTGTGGCACTGAGAGTAAAAGTGAAATAATTTTACCATGTCTTCTTCATAGTAGGTTTTAATATTAACAATGAACAAATAGATCACACCTAGAGTGGCCTATTTTTACCACATCTCCTTCATGCTATGTTCTAATATTAATGATGAACTAAACAGGCAAAACTAGAGCGAGATTATTGATTTTTATAATATTTTTAATTGAAACTTAGCAAATATGTATCATCGTTTATGTTTTTATTATAGCCGACATTTTTTTATTTAGAGTATATTTTAATTTTATTTTAAAAGAGACATGTGTCAACTCAAGATTGAGCATAGAAAAAACTGCACATCTCATTCATATAGGGTTTTGAAATGCACCTCTAAATGCAGTTAGATTATGACGTTAAAATTAAATTAATACTATTGTATGTTTACTTATGACATCAAATTACTACTTTAGAATTGATATATTGAGTGACACAAGTGTTTTATTAAAATGCATAAATCCTCACTTGTACGAAGCATAATAGTGTTCCTTTCGATGATATAACAAATATAAGGACAAGGACACGTGAAACTAGAAAGGGATGTTTTACGCTTACTGGTAGTATGATTTCTAATGAGAGAATGAGATAGTTTTTCGCGAGAAGCATCCAAATTCGAGGGGTTTAAATAATTTATATAGTATTGTAGAAATTTGAGGTTCAAAACGTTGGTTTCATAGAAAAAAATTCAATAAATAAAAATAATATAATTAGTATTATGATTTTTCGTTTAAGGGAAAGAGAGAAAATTTCTTTTTTTTTAGATTGTGGTTTTCACTTATCTTATTACGTGCTCACTCAAAATTCAAACATAAGTATTCATTGGATGTATAATTAATTTTTTCATCCAATGAGTACTTTCTTTGCATACCTTAAAAAAAAAATAGTGAGTAAATTAGAAATACATAAAAACAAAATTATTTATTTTCAAGAACGGTATTTTTTATTGTTCTTTTAGTTTATCTTAATGCCCATCTATGAATAGTACACAAAATAGATACTTGTTGGACGAAAATCCAGGAATAGCCTATAATTAAGATTTTAATTAATGTGTAAGGAGATGAAAATACCATAAAATAAATAGTTTTTTCCCCTCCAAATTTTTTTACCCTTGGTTGAATTCATTATCTTAAATCCTATTTGGTCATTTGAAGTTTATGTTGATAGCATATATTTTATCTTGTGCCCATTTTTTACATCAAAGTTTCTCTAATACTTTATTGGTTTCAAATTATTCAATTCATTCACCTTAAAAAGTACGCGTGCTTTACTAAGTTGAACATCTTGTTACTTTAACCCAAATCATTAGGTATGTTTTAAGTATTTCATATGAATAACACCTATTTAAATATAGCTTATTTAGTAATCTCATGCTCCTACTACAAATTCTCCTTCAATATAAGGCATACAAATCTCTATTTATCATTGTTGGCATATCTATTCAATATCACATTAAATTTTGGCAATTTAGTGGTTGCAATTTTGGCAATCTTAGAAAAATGTCTTAAAAGACTCAAAATATCATCCAATGCTGGAATTTGTTATGAAGACATGGGGGAATAATACTTTCATATAAATAATGACTTCATGTGGATTTACTTATTGTCTAACCTTCCTTTTAGCACCAAATAATTAACCCAATTTTTTTTTTCCTAAACACAACTCCACTTCCCACTCAAGTCATAGTCCATTGAAATAGTGTACCCTCAAAATATGGATGGTTTTGTTGCTTCTTTATTTAGGCACATGCTTGATAGTTAGCCCCTAGTTCACTTACATTTTATTCTTTTTAGAATGAGCTCAATATGAATTACAAGTAAGATGCAAATGCAATGTGTAGTCTGTAGTATGCAATTTTAGTCTATTTCTTACCTATCTAACTATCTCTCCTAACCTAATGAGAAGTTTAGTTTAAATAAAGGAAACTTGATATTAGGGAAGATATAAATAACATGCAATATTTCTTACCCATGCCGTCAATACCAATTCCAAGTACCTAGCACAACACATAATAATAAAATATGAATGTGGTAATCAAGAAATGTCTTCTTGCCATGCAATTAACAAGACTTTACATTCAAATCCACAAAAAATTAAGAATCTTTAAATGATGAAGATAGCATGCAATCATCACAATTACTTCACATATATATTAAGAATGAGTTAACTATACCACTTTTTTGCAAGCATGAAAATACAATTAATTACCAATACAACACATTTTTTATATAACAATTGGTTGAAAATTGTAGAAATTTCTCTATAGATTAGCTAGCTCTGATACCATGTAGAAATTCTCAATATAGATTAAACTGATTATGCAATGTACTAAACCAAAATACTTAATCTACTTCTACAATCAAACTTGTGGAAGCTTAATCGATTTTGAGAAAGAC
Organism: Pinus taeda; assembly: GCA_000404065.3. Classification (NCBI taxonomy): domain Eukaryota; kingdom Viridiplantae; phylum Streptophyta; class Pinopsida; order Pinales; family Pinaceae; genus Pinus; species Pinus taeda. The sequence continues at coordinate 10,447 of APFE031559628.1, read as the reverse complement.
CAAACAAAACACATATAACAGAGAAGAAGATTGAATCACACATGAATCACAGAAGAATACTCTGTGGAAAGCCTCAGCTAAAAACCCTGCTATCTGTATTATCATACAAGTGGAAATATCTCAAGATTACAAAAAGTTTTAGCTCTCAAACTATCCAGCTCTCAGTACAACCCTCACTATTGCTCATAGACAGAATAGACAACACATATGTCTTTCTTCAGTCCTCCAAGCCTCCTATTTCCTTACGCAATTTCTCTTGGGTCCTCCAGCTGCAACCTATGTGATAATAACCTCACACACAACATAGACCTATGAAATAACTGCACAATCCTAAAGGAGATAATTCCTTCTGCATGGATGAGTTTCCTTTATAGGAAAATTCCTCCAGCTGATAATACGCTATCCCTTCCTTTAGTCTCAACTGGGTCTTTCTCTGAACTAACATGAATGAGTTATTTATGAGAGAATATTCAGTTATCTGGAGAAAACTAGTTGCATGCATGCATGCATTAACTGAATGAACTCACAATTAGTTCCTCCAACTTTTTGGAACTAATTTAACTGGACTTAAATTAGTTAACTCAGCTACCTAATTACAACTCATCCTTATATCTTTAATTAAGGGATAACTTCCTCAATCAAAGGAATAACTCTTGCATGTCTTCACATAGACTTCATGTTTGATTTTCTCCAACTAATTAACTCAAGATGAATTAATTAATTATTTTTCAAATAGCTGGTGAGACTAAATTTGAATTTGAATTCTCAATTTTAATTCAGGAACTAATTAAAATTGGAATCTATCTTGAAATGCTATTTATAGCAATGTTATTTTTAACATTTCTAATTTTTGCTATTTCCAACAAAGTTGGAGTATATCCTGAAATGCTATTTATAACAATGTTATTTTTAGCATTTCTTGTTGCTATTTTCAACGCTCCCTCTCAACAAGAAAGGCATTCAACTCGAACCTGATCCTAAAGCTTTGGAATGTTCTGCATGCATCACTTCTCTCAAGTGTTGTTTCTCCAGCAACTCCAGACACAAAAAAATATCCAACTTGAATCAAAATGATGCCTCTATCATCAAAGTCTCTAACTACTATTGCCTCTGTTGATTGAAAACTCTGCACCTCTATGCTCTCCAGTATCTAACTACTCTAGCCTCTGTCACTTTGATATCTAACTGTGTTAATCACATTGATGCCTCTTGCTGCATTTGTGCTAATGCCGGTCCTATCTCCCAACATTGCATCCACACTGTACCTCCTCTCATCATGTTGCATCGTGATGCCCAATGCTACACTACAACTCAGTTACTGGGAAGTAAGTAACTTATCAACCAACTGACCTCCCTATTGAGCTAGAAACACCCATGATGTTAAAGCTCCCTCTACCATTGGCAAGTGCTTCCGCTCTGACCTCTGTGCTACTGCAACAATTCCCTACATCTCGCACCGTTGCACACCTCTATGTGCCATCCTGCACTGGTGCAACACTCCTGTGCCTCTCGCATTGTTGCAGCCTACTAGCTTTGCACTGTCTTGGGACTCCTACACTGTATCTCTCTCTGCCGCTCCATCTGCATCTGTCTCTACCCACTCAGCCAGTCCTGTTACTCCTCATTGGGGTTCCCATAGAAAGGTCTAATTAAAGAGGTTGGGTACCTCAAGGTTCTTGCCCCTCTTTTAGCCTTCTTGGGACTATCACTTCACATCGCCCCACCTCACACCTTGAGGTATGGTTTCATGTAATCCCTCTGCCCACTTGGCTCGAAATTTCCCCCTACTGGAGGTCTCTGCATGAGTGGTGCCTCCAGTCGATCTCCTCTCGGCTTCTCTAGTTGTGGCTACTCCACAACCTCCTGAAGTTGCTTCACCAATTGTGGTTCCTCCAAGATTGTTTGAAACTTCTTATGGCACTGCATGTTGAGAGGTAATGTACTCTCCCTCTCAACCACCAAGTCTCTAAGAGTTTCCTTTCTCCTCAAGGCCTTGCATGCATCTTGAACCTCAAGAGCATATAGGTTCTGTACCCGTGAACCGATCTGTTTCACCTAACCCGTGGTGATGTGTCTAAGGAAAACCTTTCCCTTACTAAAGACAACATCGTAGCCTTTGTACTCCACCATCATGATCGAATCCAAGTTTTTATTCAGTCTAGGCACATACTTTACATCTGTCAAGGTGATAGAAGCTCCATGCTCCCTCTAAAACACAACAGTTCCTTCACCTGAAACATGGTACTTTACATCATCGCCCATCTCTATGCGTAGCTGGAGGTCCTCCTCCTCCAAGGTACTGAATAAACTCTTATCGTCGGTGTTAGTGCCTAAATCTACCTTAGGCTGAGAAAGGTAGGATCTAGGACAACATCATACCACGCTTAACCTGGTAGCTAACCCTACTAGGTCAGGAGAGGGCTCTCTCCTGGTCAATCTCAGCAAAATATGATCGATGAGGGCTTGAGATGACTAATATGTTGACTGATTTTAGGCTAGGTATGTATGTAGATGAGTTTGATTGAATTCAAATATGTTTTTGTTGGCTCAAATGGAAAGGCAGATTTTGGATGTGGGGATGAGGCTCAGTTTTGCAGAGATCTCAATGGGCCAAGGTAGACAACGGATTTTGGCACTTCAAATTTGAATGAGATGGAGAGATTAGATAGGTGAGGAGTTGAAGAGGGCAAGAAAACTCATAGATCCTCTTCAAACAACTGAAAACATCAAAATCTAAAGCAAACCCTAGGTAGAGCACTACAATTTCAATGGATTCTACCCTTTCCCTTGTTTGATTTAGTTAAGAAGAAGAAAGATAGATAATGGCATACATAACACATAAGTAAATTCACACTTACAAAAGAAAGCATTGTACCAAAACCAAATGCCACATGAATCCTAAAGAGTGCTGCAAACCCTGGTCTCAAATCCTTAGCAAAAACTATTGATATGAGTATACAATGAAGCTCCAAGCTTTCTCAAAAGTCCAACCATGATAATGACTGAAAAATTACAAGATATAGACAAACCATAGCTCATCCTAGCCTCTAGGGGTTGATCTCACAAGTTTAGGAGCTGGTCCAACTAATTCTAAACTAAGAACTAGAAATTAGGTAGTGGAACAACATGCCTCTAAAAACTAGGTAACTGATTCATTCAGTTGCAAACAACTTTTTGATAGATGATTCTACCTCCATGAGTGAAAATTTGACATATTTATATCAAGATCCATCCATTTACATTAAATTACATCATAAGTTTGAAATTAAGAAGGAGAAAAGTCAGACTGTCAAGAAGTTAGGCGAAAAGCAGAGTATTCTTGGTCAAACTAAGCAAAATTTACCCAATGCGTCGCGCTGATTTCCCTATGCGTAGCGCTTGTTGGCAGCCACTTTTGGAGGCCTTCCCAATGTCCAAATTTGCTCCAAGTGTGCATTTTGGAAAGGTCTGCCTATCTAATTTCCAACCCAAGTAGACTTTTTAAATTTGGCCTCCATTTGCCCCTCCAAAACTGAGTTCTCCCAACACTACTTCACGTGTGTCTAAATAGGGTCAGTAAGGTCATTTTTTGAGTGTTTTTGACCTTTTTGAGGGCTCAAAAGCTGTCAAAATTTCTTGGCCATTGGTAGGCAAACATATTTTTTCATGCCAAATCCAAAAACACCAATTTTTTTTCATCTGGAGGCTCCCATCAAAAGCGAGCGGTGGCGCGGCGCATAGGGCCGAAATTTTTGTGTTTTAGCCCAAAACTTTCAAAAATGCAAAAAGTGTCCCAAATTTTTTTGAAATTTGGGTTGAGTCTTCTCCATCAAGTGCTGTGTTGGGCTAAGGAAACCTCAGCCAAGATCTGAAGTCTATCATGCTCCTTTCACCTCCTCAATGCCCTCTTCAATTTTGCTTTCAAGCTCCTGATTCTTGCCTTGCAACTTTTGTTTTTTGGCAAGTAATGGTAGGCCATGTGCCTCAACATTATTTTCTCCTTATTGGCCTTCTTTAGCAAATTTTCCAAGTGGATATTCACCCATTCAAGCTAAGATTCTCGATCGGCATTGATTTCTTGTTCAAGTGTTGTCAACTTGGTTTTCCTCCTCTTGGCAGCTTGCCATTTTACCTTCATGTTTTGGAGCTCCATGATGATATGCTGATCTTCTAGTTGTTTGTTCCTCTACTCAGTTAATTATCCACTTGGCTCTTTCAAGATTTGAGAGACAAATGATGAATTTCATCTTGCTGCTCCCGAATGAATTCTTTTAGCTTTGAGCTTTCAACTTTGACTTACTTTGGACCGGAGGAAACCAAGCAAATTGAGACTATGGATGAATTTGTGGTGAAAACAGCTTGCAGCTCTATGCGCTGCGCCACAAACCCAATGCGTCATGCTTTTTGCAGGAGACTTTTAGAGGCCTTCCTGGTGTCAAAATTGGGCACGGGATAGCTTGTTGGAAAGCTTATTGAGTCTAATTTCTAACCCAGCTAGAATTTTTCAATTTAGAGTTCATTTGCCATATAAAAAATCAAATCTCCCAAAACTGGTCAAAATGTGCCAAATGAGGCTGCCTCAAGGTAGAGTGCTATTGCAGTCAACTTTTGAAGGTCTTCCTTAACTCAAAATTGAGCTCATGATAGCTCATGGGAAAGCTATTTGTGTCTAGTTATCATTTGACTCATCAATAAAGTCATTAGTCTAACCAATGTAGGAGAAATATTTATTTTCCCAAAGTCACTTTAGAGGTGCATCAATTCTCCTGACGCAAACTGTATCTTTGACATTTCTCTAAAACCATGACACCTGTGTAAAAAGTGAAGGATTTTTTTCTTCCTTGGCCTATTTTGGACAAAAATCTCTCTTATTTTTCCAAAATTCATATTTTCTTGCTCATAAACATCATTGGAGTAAAACCTATCCCGATGTGTGGAACAGGGGATTTATCGAAATGAAGTGAAATGAAGGGGATAAGGAGCTTCTAAATTCTTGGGAAAATTTTGAGAAGTAGAGAGAGATGTTAGGAAGTAGGGGAAAGTGGAATTTGAAAGATTGAGTGAGGGGAATGGGTCCAAAAAGGCAAAACACTGGTCTAGCCTAGAAAATTGTCAAGCTGTAGCAAGAAACTATGGTTTGTGCAAAAATGAGGAATATGGAGGATCTCAGTGATGGGAA
>APFE031559623.1:0-20381 GCA_000404065.3 Pinus taeda | reverse complement strand
ATTAAGAAAATTTTAGGATATTTTATATAAGTTAAATTTCTACAATCTAATTAATAATTGGCATGTTGTCTTTGTAATGTAGCTTTTAGAATTTTAATGTAATTATCAATAATTATTAAGTGGAAGGTAGGTATTTAGCCTTCAAAGAATATAGTGAAATATTCTTAGTAATATACATAAATTATAATTTATTTCCAAAGTAGTTATCTTCTTTATTAAAATATGTAATAGGAATATGAGTTATGAAATTTTGGGCATATGGTATTAGTACATCATGCTATTGGCCAATAACATTACAACAATACCTATTTAAAAGTTAAAAAAATTCTATAGTAAAGTGGGATGAATGCATGTTTTTTTAGATGCATATGTATGTGTAACTCATATATTAATTCTTAATTAATTAACTTTCAAGATTATTTTTTTGGTGACAATGTTAGATGTATAATAAAATAAGTGCTTTGATGTCTATAAAAAAATATTAACCATTTAATTTATATAATTCTACCCATTAATAATTAATTAAAATTTTTAAGACTCTATTCTAAAATAAATATATCTATTAATATAATAAAAAGTACAATTAATAATAATAATTTATTTCTTAAATAATTATGTTAAGGCATTCTTTGTGATAGATCATTGGTTCAAATTCCTGTAAGTGCTTACCTACCAATGAAAAATAATATTAAATATCAAAATTAACTAGTGAAACAAAAAAATACTTACCGTCCAATATGTGAAAAATCGTGGCCGCGTATCTCCATCAGAAAAAGCTGGATTTACCTATAATTAAATAATCAACCATTAATCATAATTTAAAATCTTAAAAAAATAACCTTATCATAGCCAAATTTGTCACTCCTTTGATTAAATAAAACAGTTTTTCTATTATTCATATTTAAGATCATTAAATATTTAAAAATGCCATTGAAAAGAGTGTTACCATCCATCCAGTCTCAACGGTTTCTATTTCTCCACTCTCATTTATTACCCAAATTTGAGCCACACTGAATATACCGCTACCATCAACGTCCACATTCGGCTTCCATACGTTCAACCCTGCACTTGCTTGATGGACTGGCCCACTCGGTTTGAATGACACAACTGCGTGCTTTCAAAGACAAACAAACAAGAATATAAATATCATATGTTTTAAAACTTTTTACATTGAAGGGAGGACATTTAACTATTTAAAATAATTTAGTATATTTAAATAGCACATATTTAACTCTATAATATTAATTAATTAATAAATTTAATACTTAAAATATATTAAAATATAAATATTAATTATTTAAAATAATATTAATGTTTAAAGTAAATATAACCAAAAATAATTGGTTATATTAAAGAATATATGTTGAGTTTTCAGTCAATATATGGAAGTCATTTCACTCGCATACAATTTCATATTTACATTCATTATTCAATTTTAAAGAATAAGAATAATAATATAAACAAAATATTATAATATGTTTCCTAATATAATTATAAAGATGGATTTGAGAGTTATTAATATTTTGGATTAAACATACATTGTCATATTTCATCTCCTATTGATTTAAAAATAGTAGTTTTAAATTTTTTGTTGTATTAATTAATTAAAATATAAACTAAAAAATTTATAATTTTAAATAGTTGAGTTTATTAATTGAGGTAGATTTTTCAAAATATGAAATTTATTTTCAAAATAATAATTTAAATTACTGAATATTGAGACAAATTATAATTTAAAATAACAAAATATCATGTTATGAAAAGATTTTTAAGTGTAAATTACATTATAATATATTTGACAAATATATCATGATGTGTGATTTACCCCAAAAAAACATCTTCCCAACTTAATCTAGATCACAAAACCCTAGATTCAATGCCAAAATATTATATTTATCCATTAAAAAAACCATAACCCTCTAATTTTAAGCATTCCGCATACAAACACATAGCATTTCTAAAACTTCAAAACCTAACCCTTCGATTTTCAGCATTGCCTAGGAAAACCAATCGCTCCGAACATTAAACATTCCATAATAATAAAATAATAATACCGTATGGGTCACGTCGCCATCGCTGTCGAGAATTCCGTCGGTTAGATTTGTGAATAAATGTCCCTTGATTTTCCTCTCTCTGTTTAAAAACCCTGTCACAGATCCCGCCCTTTCTACATCATCACGCTGTGTTTCCAAAATTGGCACTGTGTCTAATGGACACCCTTTTTTAACGTCAAAGCTTGAAAAATTTTGCGCCAACTTTGTCTTTCGTTCATCCCTCGTTTCCACAGGCCGTTGCTCCGAACCCTTCAAAAAACGCATGCACCCCAACATGATTTTCTTCCAAACGTGTAATAAAAAAAATTGCTTCTTCTAAAATCTTTGATTATTCATACAACATTTCGCATTGCTCTCCGATTTTTTTTTATAAAAGATGATAGATCACAGAAACCTCAATTCAATAAAATACAAATTTCGCACACAAGAATTGTCATTTTTCTATTAATAATATAAAATTTAATTTTTCTATTTCTTTATTTAGCTTCACTCCGGCTTATGATATTTACTCACCCGAAGAGATATTTGATCAGCGTACAACACACAGAGAATGCTATCTCCATGTTCATTCTGCAGCCAGAGAAAAGTTTTTAGAAAATTGTGTACAATATAAATATAACATAGCATAGAATTCTATACAATATAACCTAACATATGCTGCAGAAATGTAGAGATGTAACAAGATTGGAAATTACTTTAAATTTGTGGACTGCTGGAGGATTGACGTAATTGAGATATTCATCAATATTCATTTCACGCACATTAATAGCAAATGTGACAGTAGTAAGAGACAAGAACTGTAACCAAATGAGAGGCCATTCAGAATGCAGAGAAGCCATTGTAATGCTCGGTGACTAACTTTGGCTACAAATCTACAAAGCTCAATATATGATCAAGCTTTCTAGATTATTCAATGCATAATAAATATTTGGGTCTTTAAAACAGCACGATTTTTTCAATATATTTAAGAATTTTGAGGAAAATTCATAATGTGTTTGTTACCATCATCATTTATTTTGAGCTATAATTTCTGGATCATTAGCAGGTTGCAGTGCGCTTCCTAAGGGCTACGCGAAATATTTTTTGCATGGTTTTTAACACGTAACCAAAAATGAGGAGAAACATAATAACTTTATGAAGCGTTCAAACCGATGTGTCCGCCAAATTGTTAGTATCTATACTTATCTTCCAACTGATGAACTACAATTCCTGCATTATTATTGCGCTATAGCGCACTTGTAAAGCGCTAGAGAAAATCTTTGGATGCTCTGAACTATCATTTCTGCGTTATTAGTGAGGTACAGTGCGCTTCTAAAGCGCATGAAAGCATCTTTGGAGGGTCTTTCAACACATAACCAAAAAATAATGGCAGAAAATCTGTATAAAGCGTTTAAACCGAGAGGGAGGCCGAGGCCACCTGTATTTTCCATTTCTAGCCTATGTTTTGGCTATTCTCCCCTATGAAATAGCCCCAGCTTTTTATTGAGCTTCAAAATAGTTACGTTCAAATAAATATTAAATGCTTATATTCACCTCAATATCACATAAAATATAGATTTATTTATCCATTATGAAAGATGACTGAGCATACACGGTATTTTAAGTATAAAGTCAACCGTCTTCTTCATTAACCTCTCACATATTTTCTATCAATCCAATGATATTTTACACCGTCTAGTTAGTTCCTTGTTGTAGTATTGGTTTTAAGACCAACCATATGACTAACTATTCAAATAGTCATTTCATTTTCTCGAGTATTATCTCATATATATTAGTTGGTTTGATTGCTATATAATTTCATTTGAAATTTTAATCATTTGAAATTTTAACTAGAAATCATGAATATTAGTGAAGCGAAATAAATAATTCTGTTTAGGTTCATAAAATTTTTAATATATTTCAAAATCTTTCATCAACATAAAAATAATGAATTCAAAATTAATCCTACTATATTAATATTTTGTATTTTTAAATAACTTAATTAATAAGATATTTACTTTTTTTTACCATGATCGTGACATTTTAATTGATATATACAAAATGACCATATTCCATTATTGTTTTAAGTTAAAGTTGTGTACCTTCGTTAGGTAAAATATTTAGTCAAATGAAAACTTTAGGTATTCAATTATTGGTTCAATTAATATAACTCCTAATCCCTATACATAAGATTATTTGAAAAAAGGGTTCCAGGTTTATATATACATTATAGGAAAGCTAATATTATTGTGCAAGTAGTAAGAATGTCACTATACTTTATAGCAAAGCTAATATTATTGTGCAAATAGTAAGAATGTCACTATACTTTAACATCAATCTCTTTTCTTATTGGAATTTTTATAGTGGTTTTAGCAATGAGAATGTTGATTTATTTTTTAGGACATGATCATGAAGAAACACAAACTCTTTAATTTTGATAATCAAATTTATGTTATACTTAGCACTAATCAAATAAGTTTTGATTGTATAAATTATTTTTGATATGTTGATGAGATGATCTTCTATGTTGATGCTAACTTGATGAAGCTTTGATAGTCAACATGTTGCTTCCATTTATAGGTTTGTTCATAAACATCTAGTGTTTCAACATCACTAATGGATTAATCTACGGAAAACTTGATGACGTATGAATGATAACACTATTCACTAATGCTTGAGTCTAAAAGTGATTCAATCAACTAACCATGTATGACTAATCTTGAGGCATCTTTGTCAATGTTATGAAACCAACTCAAGAAAAGATAGAAAAGATAGATCAATGCCTTATAATTCAGCCTCTTCGAGGGGGCAACCTCCTTTACATTACATAAATGAACAATTGTTGGATGATTCAAATGACAAAATCTCCTTTCTATATATAGGAGTCTAAGGAGTCACAATATAATCTAGGCGACCTAACAATAATAATATAAAGCCACAAAATAAAAATAGAGAGATTCTATGGGGTTCAGTAATAACAATATGGGGGCAATAGGGGCACAACAATATTAATAAGGGGTATAACTACAATGGTAATGGGGAAATCACTAGTATTATAGGGACCCAACATGCCCCTCTCCTTCAAAAAAGTGTTGTCCTCAACGCTTGAGTAGTTCTGGATACTTCTGCATAAAATTCTCATCCTCCCATGTGGAATCTTCAGCGGATAAGTTCTTCCACTTGATAAGATACCCTGAAATTGAACGATTTCGTAACTGTCGAGTTCTTGTTTCTGTGACTGCTTCCGGTTCCAATATAAATTTTCCTTCCTCGTCAAGTTCTGGCAATATCGTTTGCACTGGGAGCTTGTCACCTATAACCTTCTTTAAACATGAAACATGGAAAACTGGGTGCAATCGAGAAGCTGCAGGAAGCTCCAATTTGTATGCCATAGTACCAATCTTTTGCAACACCTTGTACGGACCATAATACTTGGTGATAATTTATTATCCTTCTTAGCTTGCTTGAGGGACATTTGTTTATATGGTTGTAGCTGGAGGAATACCCAATCACCTACATCAAAACTTCTTTCACTGCGATGTTGATCTGCCTGTTGTTTCATTCTATTCTGTGCCAACACGAGGTTATCCTTTAAGAGTTGGAGGACTTGTTGTTAATGTTCCATGTGATGTTCCACTACCTGAACCTTAGAATTTTCTCTTAAATATGATGTGATGGATGGTGGTTTCTACCCATAAAGTGCCATAAATGGGGTCATTTTTGTTGCTGTATGGAAGGAAGTGTTATACCACCATTCAGCCAGAGGCAACCATTTGACCATTGTGTCTGTTTATCAGATACAAAGCAACGAAGATATCCTTCCAAACATGTGTTTACTATCTTAGTTTTCCCATCAGATTGAGGATGATAAGATGAGCTATGAGCTAACTGAGTACCAAGACAAGAAAATAATTCTGTCCATAAATTTCCAGTGAAAATGGGATCTCTGTCACTTACAATAATCTTTGGGTTTCCATGTAGCTTTTGAATTGTTTCCATAAATGCAGTAGAAACTGTACTAGCTTTATATGGATGTGATAATGCACAAAAGTGTGCATACTTGGTAAGTCTGTCAACTACCACCATGATGACACTATTTCCCTCAGACTTGGGTAAACCTGTGATAAAATCCATTGAAACCTCCTCCCAACGTTGGCTTGGAATGGATAAAGGTTGTAATAGACCTGGTGTCTTAATTGTTTCAACTTTATTTTGTTGGCAAACCAAACGTTCCGCCACAAACGTTTGAATATCTGATTTAAGGCCATCCCAAAAAAAATCCTTCTTAACCCTGTGGTAAGTTTTTAAAAATCCGAGTGCCCTCCTAAGGGAGAAGTGTGCAATTCCATAAGAATCTTTTGTTTTAGTTAGGAATTCTTACAGAGATATAAGCGGTCTTTGTACCATAACGAATCATTTTTCCAGCTAAATGTATCAGACGTACTGGAATCTTGTTCTAACTTTCGAATAAGTGCCCACACTTCTTCGTCATTCTTCCATTCCTCCCTTGCTTCGTTTATCCAATCTGGCTGGATAATAGAAATGGCGCACAAAAATGCTTCCACATCCTCATCCTTTCTTGAGAGCGCATCTGCCACCACATTTTGCTTCCCTTTTTTGTAGATGATTACAAAGTCATAACCCAACATCTTTGTGACCCACTTTTGTTGCTCTTCAGAGGATAATCTTTGTTCTAAAAAGTATTTAAGGCTATCATGATCCTTTTTTACCTTGAAGTGTCTCCCCATTAGGTAGGGTCGCCATTTCTTAAGTGCATGGAGTATTGCCAACATTTCCTTCTCATAAATAGCTTTGTGTAAAAACTTTCCCTTGATTTGACGACTTTCAAAAGCAATGGGTCTTTCATATTGCATTAGAATAGCACCAATTCCATTTCCTGAAGCATCACATTCCACAATAAAAGTTTTTGTGAAGTCCAGTGTAGCTAAGACCGGTGCTTGGCACATTACCTCTTTAAGATGTTCGAAGGCCTTTGTTGCTTCTGGAGTCCATGAAAATGCATCTTTCTTCAATAATGTTGTTAGAGGTGCTACTATTTGTAGAGCTATAAAAATGGTCTCTTTCACCTCTAGTTACCTCACATTAATATGTCAATCCGGGAACGTCTGGTTATTTCAAAGAGTGTCTTGGTCTGAGGCTTAGCACTTGTCAGAGTAATGCTCGTAGTACAACTGATTAAAACTACAAAAGTAAATTGATGCGAGTCTATAACCTAACTACTTCAAAAGGCTAAATCACACAAAGCAATGCATCAGTCAAAGGTTCGGTAATAATAACCCATCCTTTTCGTAACTGATGAGAATAGGTCCGAGGTCTGGGAGCCAGGTAGCAGATGCTGACACTCACTACAGCCTGAGATTGTCCTTAATAAATAGAAATGAAGCGGCAAGTAAAGAGAATAGCAATGAAATAAAATAGCACATCAGTCAAGGGTTCGGTAGCAATAACCCATCCCTTTCATAACTGATGGGAGCAGATCAGAGGTCTGGGAGCCAGGTAGCAGATGCTGACGCTCACTACAGCCTAAGATCGTCCTTAAGAAATGGCAAGTAAATAAAACAACAAATCAACAATTTTGAAATGGAACGGCAATTGAAATGGAATAGCAACTAAAATGGAACAGCAATTCAGAAATGGAGCAGCAACTAAAATGGAACAACAATTCAGAAATGGAACAGCAACTAAAATGGAACAGCAATTCAGAAATGGAACAGCCACTAAGTTCATCAAGCTGTAACTCTTATTTAATCACTCCAATCAAAACATCAATCCTTCGCTCTTAAAAGATGTACACATACTATGGAACAACACTGCCTATGGATCCAAGATGAAATAATATTAAAACCATATAAACACAACGTGCTTAATCTGACTCTGTTATCGCTCTAAATAGAAGCATACGATTGCATCTCAAGATGAAAACAGCAACACCCAAGGATCTAATAACTATGTGAAATCAGACTCTTCAATATAAATGTTGTAATGCTAAAGCACAATCGCATAAAACTCTATAATGGAATGACCATATCCTGTAGAGATTAACCAACACTTAAAGAATTGGTAACATGATGTAGCGTCAATACAAGACTTTTTGTTTGCAGGAGCATTAAATGAATTGAACAAAACAGAGCATGTAATATAAATGTTCTTAAAACACAACAGATTACCAGATCACGTCGATAAACAAACCACGCGTAATGGTACAAGAGCAAGTGTCCTCCAGGGCCAGGCCCTTAGCCTCCAGGGGTACACCGCTTAAGATTGGTCTAGGCTCAAAGATAAAAGAGTAACCAAGTCTGTATTAATGCATGAAGTAGAATTACAGTAACTCAAGTCTTTAACAGAACATAAAGATCATAGTCTTGATCTTTCTTAAAAGAAATTACATAAAAAGTCCTCTTTCTCTAGCTAACAACACTATCCCTTATATAAGGATGATGACGGAGATATCTAGATGCAGAAATAGATAAAATAGCGATCCCTCAGGATCTAAGATCCTGAGGGATTCGCAGAATCGTTAATCCTGAGTTACTTCTTTCCTTTTCTGCTCCGAGCTGGTATCTCTGCTTCTTTTCCTGGGTTGGTCCGTTTTGATCTGGTTTGCACACGGTCTCCCGTCAAAGGGACAGCAGTTAGTTCATCCTTGTCTTTTCCTTTGGGATGGCTACTTTCCGTTTTTCCTCCCTCCTGCACATAGGAATGACAATTATCAGCGTTTCCTATTAATCTCACATGTTTTGTTATAAATCCTCATTATTGTCTAAGTTTCTAATGCTAAAGGCTTATAAGTTCTAATGAAAATATAATGAAATAACCATCGAAACATACCTTCTTTGATACTCCACACACCTCCCAGCTTACCCTTTTTCATGGCCTCATGAAAACATTGTAGTTGACATGCAAAGCAGTGAGTGAGTAGGCTGGAGATGGAATCTTGTGTGGGGGCCTACAACCGTGATGCGAAATTAAATGATCAAAGAAATGGCCTGTCTGGCCCTCAGGCATCTCATGCAGGGCTTGGTATCCGGGTGCAGGATGCCAAATGATTGGACTCCGGAACCTATATTCTAACCAGGATGGCCCTGCCCTCAAAACAATTTCACCATAGAGGGGGAATCGGTTAGCAGCAAGTTTAAAATTCTCATACTTAAATGGTTCTCTGAGCTGGATGTTCAGATTAGATATTCGATATCGAAATTTAGCTGCTTCAACGGCAGGGTCTTTAGTAGAGGAAAAGTATTCAAGCCCCTGCCGAATGATTTCTTCATGCATGGGTCCTAATGCTTCAATCACTCCTGGAGCCCTCATGAGATTTCTATGTCTCCTCCATAACTGTTCTAGATCTCTAGGCTCAGCTCTTATCCATAAATCTAATCCGTTTTCTTGTCTTTGAAAAGCATTGTAGGCTTTAAGCCATTTAATTTAATTGACTGCAAATGAGATAAATGCTTGCAATTGAATGTCCCCAACAAAAGGGCCAGGGTTCAGTTCGGTCTCTTGTTCTAGTACAAGGTTATGCAAGTAAAATTCACACAATAACCTTTGCACTTTTACCCCATAATGTTTACAACAATTTATAAAATCATCTATGGTGTTAATTTGTATGGGAGCACCTGCTTTAACAACCTTTATTTTCAATTGTAAATACCTTTCCATTAAATTTAGGGCATAGTTCTTGGCAGGGGCTCTACATGCTAGGACGTCATTGTATAGGGAATACAAGGTATCCATCTGTTTGATAACTACATCTAATCTACGAATTACCTTTGCAACTTTCTCTTGTTCCCTTCGCCATCCTTCGAAATCTTGGCTTTCAGATAAGTTGATGTTCCTTAGTTGCTGCTGTAGTTCTTCATATTTTTCCCGAGGGATCGTTTGCTCCCTAAGCTTTTCTGCTTCTTGCTGGGCCTGCTTCAAATTTTTGTGAAGGGTTCTCATTTTCGGATCCTTCTTCCATGCAGCTGTGGAGGCTGGGAGCTTTACTTGAACTTTCTTATTGTGCTGCTTCGAGTTCAGAACCCTTACTACTCCCGAAGGTGGTGCCTCCGTCTGAACCATCTTATCATCCTTTTCAAATTTAACACGAACTCCAGCCCACTACTGTTCCTTTTCAATTGGAACAGCAGTCTGCTTTTCAGAAAAGAAACAACAGTCTACTTTTCAGCTTCATTTGGAGCAACAGCTTGGCTTTTATCAGGGTTTTGAGCAGTGGGATGGATTCTGGTCCTCCGCCTCTCGCCCTTAAGGGATCTTACTGGTGTGGTCAGACTTTTTCTTCCTGAAGTCCCTTTTACCCTTTGCCTTGCCTTTAGAACCCTAATCTACTGATGAAGCTGGATTATTATGTTCAAGAATGTCCGTTATTGCTGGCAGCACTCTTCCTTGAATTGTCAAACTCTGACCCTCGTCCTGAAAGATTTCTACAATCTTCTGCAGCCTTTCCTTCTTTATCGTCCATACTGGTCCAGTGGCTGGTAGTCCCGAGACTCTTGCTATTATGTCATCGGTGACTGCTATTTGTCTTATCTTTACTATGGAATAATCTTCCTGCAAATTCTGTAAAAATTCAATCGCTACTGTTTCATTGGACTCCTTCAGGCGGTTGAGATAGGTCAACCATCCTGCTTTCTTCAGGATTCTTCGGGCTGCAGCCGAAGCAGTTAATACTTGTGGTTCTCGGTGAACTGACCTTCCTCCCATAGTTTTACTGCAAATTCTCAAAGGAACGGCAGCTGTTTGTGAAAACGCAGAGAAGCTAATGGTGTATTACTCGTTCAAATTCTAATGCTACGATGTATGCAATGGAAATGGTTTCGAACAGCAGCTCATGTAGAAGAAAACAAAAATAGAAAAAGATAATACCATTGAGCCGTGATGTGCCCGAGTACACAATTTCTCAAATAACGGAATGACACGTGTTTTGGGGAATGATGAGGTTACCTCCCCCCCCGCAATGTGATAGGTTGTCCCAGTCGTCAAATAAAGGAACAACGTCTATTCTACCGCAAGGTCTTTATGGAACAGCGTATGGCAATATGTCATGCTTACAAAAATAGCCTATTACTGAAATCGAGGTATAAAGTTCCATCGCTTTAATATGTAAGGGACTGCGGTGATTTGATGGAAGTTCGGGGATAAGACATTCGCCGTAAATAGAGAGTCTCATGCGGTCACTGTCACTAGTTCCGTAATGATTGGTGATAATTTATAGTCATGCGTTATATGGTTGGGTAATATTATATAATTAATTACCACGACATAAGAAACAAGAGGATGCAATCTTCTTACCTATTGGTGTAAAAATGCGACTTCAATACCATTAACAGTGCTCTGCTGCCGACAGGTGTCCATAACCTTGGCAGAGTTGTTTGTTTCACCCCTGGAACCATAGTCCTTTGTGTATGCCAGGAAGCGTTGTGTAATGTCAAAATGTAGGCCATTATGCTAGCTTGGTGACCAGTTAGTCATAATGTCATTCACGAGGGAGGAGAGAATAGTGGGCAGGCCGGCTCGTGATGAGACCTCCTGTTCCAAAGGTTGTTTGTTTGATATACCTTTTGGACCATTTCCCAGGTGTGGTGGCCATAGTGGGAATGCCACTTTGCTTCCGTCCTGATAATCATGGTAGGCCAGCTCGTAATGAGACTTCCTATCCTGTAATTTGACAATTTAGAAATCATATTTTGCTTCTGTTTTTTCTTCTTGTTTTTATAAAAAGCCTTTCCTGTTTATACACAAAGGGTGGTTCAACACTCCTTAAGAGTAGGAATAGTGTAAAAAGTCTTAATATTCCAATAGAAAGGTATAGATCCTTTTGCTCTTATTGCTGAATGATAATCAGAGAGGATTAAAAAGGAACCATCATGATACAGATAACCAATCAGAATGGAATTAGTGGAATAATGGCGGAAAAAGATGATGAATAAGCATGTCTTTCCTTGTGTCCTTTCACCAATTCAGGGCAGTCCCTTATAAAGATAGCGATTTATGATTCACTGATTTCCGTATGTTGTGCTTTTGTTTCCATCACATAAGTGCATAGCCGCATTCAAAAAAAAACTTGAAAGAACATTAGCAATAAGCATCCTTAATTTAGAATAGCAAAAGGAACAAGTTGTTTCACAAGGAGAGCAAAATCATATAAGTAGTGTTCCTTTCGAGGAAGGGCACAACAACAGTTGACAAATGCTGTCCGTTTGGAGAAAGGAACAGTGGGAATCAACAGTGTTGTTCATTTTCAAAAGGAATAGAAAAATCAAACAAGTGCCATTCCTTTGAAAAAGGAATAGCAGAAATCAAACAAGTGTCGTTCCTTTGAAAAAGGAAAAGCAGAAATAAAAAAGTGTTGTTCCTTTTGGAAAAGCAACAACAAAAATCAAAAGTGTTGTTCCTTTTGGAAAAGGAACAACAAAAACAACAAGTGTCGTTCCTTTGGAAAAGGAACAACAGAAACACACAAGTGTTGTTCCTTTTGAAAAAAGGAGCAGCAGAACACACAAATGTTGTTCCTTTTGGAAACAGAACAGCAGAAAGCACAAATGTTGTTCCTTTTGGAAATGGAATAGCAGAAAGCAAGAAGTGTTGTTCCTTGTGAAAAAGGAACAACAAAACACAAGTGTTGTTCCTTTTGAAAAAGGAACAGCAAAAATCACAAGTGTTGTTCCTTTTAGAAAATGAACAACAAAAATCACAAGTGTTGTTCCTTGTGGAAAAGGAACAGCAAAAATCACAAGTGTTTTTCCTTTTGGAAAAGGAACAACAAAAATCACAAGTGTTGTTCCTTTTGGAAAAGGAACAGCAAAAATCACAAGTGTTGTTCCTTTTTAGAAAATGAACAACAAATAATCACAAGTGTTTTTCCTTTTGGAAAAGGAACAGCAAAAATCACAAGTGATGTTCCTTTTGGAAAAGGAACAACAAAAAACACAAAGTGTTGTTCCTTTTAGAAAAGGAACAACAGAAAACAAAAAGTGCTATTCCTTTTGAAAAAAATGAATAGCAGAAGTAACAAAACCTGTTGCAAAGATATGTACAAAAATAATTCAAGAAGTTATGTACAAATTGTAAGGAAAAGTAAATTTCTTAGTGAGTTACAGGTGAGGAAGACTTGTCTTCCTCCCCTAAGATCTCCATATCTGAATCTTGGCGTAGTTGTTGGCAAAAGGACTCCCGAGTAAGTGGTTTACGATAGAGACAGACTCGATGGCCATTTGCCTTAAAGGTATATCCAGAACCATCAATAGTAATCAGGGTAAGGGTACCATTGTCATGTACTCTCTGAATTTCATACGGTCCGAGCCAACGAGTCTGAAGTTTCCCGGGGAAGTCCTGAAACCTGGAGTCATATAAAAGAGCCCAATCTCCTTCGTGGAAGACTCTATTTTTAATGAGAGAATCATGCCATTTAGCTCTCTGTTGTTGTATCAGAGCAGTGTGTTGAAGTGCAGAGAGCCTAACTTCATCCAACTCATTGATCTGCTGTAGTCAATTAGTTTGTGCTTCAATTAAGTCTAAACCAACTTCTTGTGCTATTCGTAATGTCTGGATTTCAAATTCTATAGGAAAAATAGGTTGTTTTATGAACATTAGCTGGTAAGGTGAGTGAACAGTGGTGCTTCTCCATGTTGTTCTATAGGCCCACAATGCTTCAGGTAGTCTGGCAGCCCAATCGCGTCTATGTGATGCAACTGTTTTTGTTAGAATTGTTTCTATTATCTTATTGCTGCTTTCTACTTGCCCATTTGCCTGTGGGTGATATGGGGTGGTAACTTTATGCTGGACATGATAGTTGTTGAGTGTTGCAGCTATTATGTTCCCAACAAATTGTGGCCCTCCATCTGTAATTATCTCTCTAGGGAGGCCATAGCGTACAAATAGATGGAGCAGGAACTGTATGACAGATTCTTTTGTAGCTCTGGGAAAGGCCTCTGCTTCAACCCACTTGGTGACATATTCTGTTGCCACCAAAATGTATGTTTTCTGGTTTTATGGTGGGTTGATTGGTCCCACGAAATCATGAGCCCAACGCTCAAATGGTTCAATGACTAGCTGTGGTTTCAAAGGCATCTCATCCGACTGACTAGGGCGTCCTGCTTTCTGGCAACTGTCACATGCTTGGACAAATTTCTTTGCATCTTTGAAAATTGTGGACCAATAATACCCTGTGTGTAGTACTTTATGTGCAGTCCTGCGATCAGCGAAATGTCCACCACATGGTTGGTCATGGCATGCTTTCAATATATCAAAAATTTCGTCATGTCGAACACATCTCCTGATTTGCATGTCTTCCCCTGTGTGAAACAAATAGCCCCCAATCCAAGAAAATTTGGTACTTCGTTGAACAATTTGTTTTCGCTCATTAGGGGTTAGATGCTTTGGTAACTTACCTACTGCTAGGTAATTGCCAACATCAGCATACCAGGGTGTTTGAACAGCAACAACAAAGAGATGCTCATCTGGAAATTGATCTTCAACCGCTGCTGCATCAACTGGTTTTGGCATTCTTGAGAGGAAATCAGCTACCGGGTTTTCTTTCCCAGGTCGATCCTTGATTGTAATGTCAAATTCCTGCAATAAAATCAACCATCTAGTTATTCTGCCATTTGTGATAGGCTTGTTTGCTAAATATTTTATAGCAGAATGATCTATGTACAAGATAACAGGATATTTAGTAATGTAATGTCTGAATTTATTGACAACATGTATAACAGCTAGAAATTCTTTTTCAGTGACAATATAATTTAATTCAGCAGGGGATAGATTTTTGCTAATGTAATAAATTGCATATGGTTTTCTATCCTCCTCCTATCCAAGGACCGCTCCAATGGCTGTGTTTGAGGCATCAGATGATATCTGGAATGGCAAACCTCAATTTGGTCCCCGAAGGACTGGGGCTATAGATACGAGCTTCTTCAGATCGTTGAAGGCACGTTCACATTTTTCTGTCCAAAGAAAATCAACGTTGCCAGTTAGTGCATACAAGGGTGCAGCAATACGTGAATAATGTTCTATAAATCTTCTGTAGTAACCAGAGAATCCAAGAAAGCTACGTACCTCTGTTTGATTAGTAGGAGTAGGAATAAGCAAAAGTATTTGGATTTTGGCTGGGTCTACTTGAATGCCAGCTGCTGAAATATAATGTCCTAAAATAAGTCCTTCCGTCATCATCATATAACATTTTTCATGGCTTAAACAAAGCCTGGTAGCTATGCAACGTTGTAGGACTTTTTCTAGTGTGTCCAATGCTGGATCAAACTCATCTCCGTATGTAGTAAAATCGTCCATATATACTTCCAATCCTTCATTTATTAGATCTGCAAAAATGCTAAGGATAGCCCTTTGGAATGTGGCAGGGGCATTACATAAGCCAAAAGGTAAAACTCGGTAGGCGAATGTTCCCCAAGGACAGGTAAAGGTAGCTTTGTCCTGATCTTCAGGGGCAATCTGTATTTGGTTATACCCACTGAAGCCATCAAGGAAAGAAAAGAATTTCTTCCCTGCCAAAGTGTCCAATACCTGGTCGATGAATGGGAGAGGAAAGTGATCTTTTTGCGTTGCTTTATTTAACTCCCTGTAGTCCACGTAGATTCTCCACTTCCCATTCTTCTTTGGTACCACCACATGCGAAGAGACCCATTTACTATCAGAGATAGGGTAGATGAAGTTAACATCTAAGAGTTTTTGAAGCTCGACTTTTACTACTTCTTTTAGATGAGGATTTAGTCTTCTCTGGGGCTGCCTAACAGGTCTTGCATCATTTTCTATGTAGATGTGGTGTGTACATAATTGAGGGTCAATTCCTTTCATATCAGTGTAATCCCATGCAAATGCTTCTTTATATTTCCTTAAGATATGGATGAGCTTTGTTTCTTGTTCGGGTGCAAGGTCGGCGTTAATGTTTAAGGTTTTTCCAGGTTCAATTTCCACAATTTTACTATGTGCAACTGAAGTGACAGGGATTGTGTGATCATGTGTATCTTTCAGAGGTTCCTCTTCTACTTCATTATCAAATGTTGATTTTATCATATGACACTGGGTCCGAGATGTGAGTTCAATTTGACTAATGAAATTACTGATGGCATCATCTTCTGTTTGGTCTTTGAACTCAAGTGCTTCTTGTATAGTTAATGGAGATCTAATGTTATCAGTAAGATATGATACAAGGTGCCTATTAGTTTTAACTATTGTGATGCTTGGCTGCGTTGGGTGATATAATACTAAATTTTTGATATCCGCCCCCTTGGTTATGATCATGTTCCCTTGCCGACAACCGATATAGGCATCAGCGGTAGCGAGCCAAGGTCTTCCTAAGATCAATGGATGTCCATCAAGTCGGGTTTTAGGATTTATTATCAGAAAATCAGTTGGGTATTCCCAGGAGTCAACCGAGACCATGACATCATGTAGTATGCCTTCCGGCCTAACCATAGATCGATCAGCCAACTCTAGCAGAGTCGAGGTGGGTTCTGCAGATGTAATGCCTAGCTTTTGACAATTAGCGGTTGTCAATATGTTGATTGCAGCTCCAAGATCAACTAAGGCATTGGGCAAGGTTTGACTGTGAATTTGAACAGCTACTATTGGGTTTCCTGGGTCTTCATACTTAATGGGTGTTTCCTTTCCTGATAATAGGTTAGATAAAGTTCCGACTATTTGAACTCTTGGATTATCTATTATATTCCTCCTTGGTCTTTTTATGCACAATTCTTTAATAGTTTTTGCATATATCGGGATGTCTTGAATGGCCTGGAGGAATGGAATTTTTATGTACAAATTTTGTAATTCTCCTAGAATGTCAAAATTAGGTTGTTGTATAGGTCGAGGTATGACTAATCGTTCTGGGAATGGGGGAGAGGATGTGGTTGCTTGATTATGAATTTGTTGTCTATTCACATCCTCCTCTTGTGACAGATGTTCTCTAGATAACTAATCTTCAATTTGAACTGTTTTATTTCCCTCAGTTTGGATAATACGCCCAGATCTTAGCTGAAGATCATTGCACTCCCTCAGATCGGGTCCTTCTTCTGATGTTTCTAAAATTTGGAGAGCTTGGACCGTTCTGTTATTTGGATTGGGATTGGGCTGGGCTGGGAGTTGGGGTCTTAGATTAGATTGGGGATTTTGCTGTAAAGCTGGCAGTGTAGGTTGAGGGAGAGGAATATTTCCTACTGGCTGCTGTGTTGGCCTCTGCCAGTTAGTCTGCCAGACTGAGCTTTGTGAAGTGGGGGGAGTCCATTGTGGCGGGTATGGGTTGTTTTGCCAATATGGTGGGGGATAAGGAGGATTTGACCAACCAGATTGGCTTGTCTGATTTAGCCACAGGTTCGCAGAAGGATATGACTGTGATTACCAGTTTGGAAATGGGGGCTGAAACTGACTTTGCCATGTATTATACTTTTGAGTATTGTACTGCGGATACTGAAAAGAAGAAGCTGGGTCTGAAAACATACCAGTTTTTCACGGTTGCCACTGACGACGCTGGTTGAGTAAATATACTACTTTTGGTTCTTCTTCTACTTCCTTATATACCGCTTTCAGTCCAGGTAATGAGGGACAACTTTATGTAGAGTGATCCCTTGTACAGATGGCACATGTCTAGATTGTATCTAGTGGACACTCCTTATGGTATGCTTCTTCCTGCATCTCGAGTAGAAGATTGTTGAATTCTGTTCTGCCTCCATTTGCTTCTGCTTGGCCTGCAAAATGTCCAATTGTGTAGTCAGTGTTCCTAGTATATCAGTTTTAAAATTTTCAAATAAATTTCCAATTTCCACACGCGTTACTCCTTCTGATGGGATTTTGTTTTCTCTTACAAATCGATCATGTTCTGCTGGTTTGATTCGTGTACTGCCTCTCAAACTCCTGATGCATAAATCAATTATGTTAGAAAAACTTTCCTGATAAATATCCCCTTTCCCCATAATGTTTAATGTTTCAATCCATTTCTCTTTCATGCCCCTTATTAATGTTGTTTTCAACACGTTATCAGGTAAAGGCAATGATGCATAGGGAGATCTTTGTAGATTATACTGGAAACGTTCCACATATTCTTCTAATGTTTCATTTGGTCTAGCTATCATCTGAAATATTTCAATCTTTTAGTTCTCTATGCCTACAATAGTCTTTATATTTTTTAAAAAGGATTCTCATTGTTCCCGTTATTTAAACCCCCACCTAATTCCATAAACATCTTAAAGCAGTCCTTTCAGAGTAGAGGGGAACAATTTAGTTTTCTGGGGGTCAGTGGTGTAATCATATCCCCTACACAGTATCAAATTATAATAAAATGCTCTGGATCCTCCGTGTAAGCTCGTGTGTAGGGATATGTGAGGATTGCTTTCATGGCATTTGCTGCGAATCACTATGGGGTATTGTAA
Source organism: Pinus taeda (assembly GCA_000404065.3). NCBI lineage: Eukaryota > Viridiplantae > Streptophyta > Pinopsida > Pinales > Pinaceae > Pinus > Pinus taeda. The sequence goes on along the minus strand of APFE031559623.1, from coordinate 1,951 downwards.
TGAGAGTTGGTGTTTTTGGGATTTGAGCCATTGGGTCAAATATGTGCCAATAACCTTCTGGAATATCTAAGAGGGTATTCTTAGGTTGAGAGGGAATGGCTTTGACAGGAACAATTTTAATAGCACTTCCTCTATCTGGGATTTTTGTCTGAGGGGATTGGGTCCCTTCAATAATAATTTTTGCTGCACTCCCTTTGTCTGGGCTATTCAATGGTTGAGTTATCCTAAGAGGAGATCTCGGCTCCTCAGTCTCCCCTGTTTCCCCTTCGCCTTCCCAAAGATTACTGAAATTCCCTTCTTTCAATCGTTCTGGAATAGAATTTTCAATTTCTTGAAAGTCCTGTTCATAAGTTTGACTATGCACCTCAGCGAAGGCTAAAGATGGTGAACCTGTGGCCTGAAGGGAACTAGTAGGTTGTTTGGAAATAACTTTCCTGGGTCCTACTGAAGGCTGAGATTCTGCTTTCTTATAGATTTCATCTATGAAGGTTGATCGACCAAGGGTCACCGACCCCTTAGCTTTTTCTGGCTTTGGCAAAGGTTTGGAATTTTTCTCCGGCTTTTTCTGCTTAGTCATGCACTCAATTTAACTACTAAATCTTTCTTAAGAAGATAACAGTAAATCTGTAGGAAAGCGGGCAAAGGAGCAGGGCTTTTACATGCTCCGTATGTATATTCTTACCTTCCGTTTTCAAAACCCAATTCTTTCCTAGCAGGTTCATACACTACCCTGAAAAAAACAAATGGCTACACTCTTTCCCCGGCAACGGCGCCAAAACGTAGAGCTATAAAAAGGGTCTCTTTCACCTCTAGTTACCTCACATTAATATGTCAATCTGGGAACATCTGGTTATTTCAAAGAGTGTCTCGGTTTGAGGCTTAGCACTTGTCAGAGTAATGCTCATAGTACAACTGATTAAAAATACAAAAGTAAATTGATGCGAGTCTATAACCTAACTACTTCAAAAGGCTAAATCACACAAAGAAATGCATCAGTCAAAGGTTCGGTAGTAATAACCCATCCTTTTCGTAACTGATGAGAACAGGTCCGAGGTCTGGGAGCCAGGTAGCAGATGTTGACGCTCACTACAGCCTGAGATCGTCCTTAATAAATAGAAATGAAGTGGCAAGTAAAGATAATAGCAATGAAATAAAACAGCACATTAGTCAAGGGTTCGGTAGCAATAACCCATCCCTTTCGTAACTAATGGGAGAAGATCAGAGGTCTAGGAGCCAGGTAGCAGATGTTGACGCTCACTACAGCCTAAGACCGTCCTTAAGAAATGGCAAGTAAATAAAACAGCAAATCAACAATCTTGAAATGGAACGGAAATTGAAATGGAACAGCAATTGAAATGGAACATCAACTAAAATGGAACAGCAATTCAGAAATGGAACAACAACTAAAATGAAACAGCAATTCAGAAATGGAACAGCAACTAAGTTTTTCAAGCTGTAACTCTTATTTAATCACTCCAATCAAAACATCCATCCTTCGCTCTTAAAAGATGTACACATACTATGGAATAGCACTACCTATGGATCCAAGATGAAATAATAGTAAAACCATATAAACACAACGTTCTTAATCTGACTCTGTTATCGCTCTAAATAGAAGCATACAATTGCATCTCAAGATGAAAACAGCAACACCCAAGGATCCAATAACTATGTGAAATCAGACTCTTCAAGATAAATGTTGTAATGCTAAAGCACAATCGCATAAAAATCTGTAATGAAATGACCGTATCCTGTAGAGATTAACCAACATTTAAAGAATTGGTAACATGATGCAGCGTCAATACAAGACTTTTTGTTTGCAGGAGCATTAAATGAATTGAACACAACATAGCATGTAATATAAATGTTCTTAAAACACAACAGATTAACAGATCACATCGATAAACAAACCACACAGAAACCACGCGTAATGGTACAAGAGCAAGTGTCC
>APFE031559621.1:0-53151 GCA_000404065.3 Pinus taeda | reverse complement strand
TGCATCAACATGATACGTAACCCACTATAAAATGGGAAGGGCTGGAACTTTGATCACTTGCCTTCATCTATATATGGCTTAAGCTGAATCATATATTGTTTGTTGTATATTAAGCACAGAACATGTTTTTACCCCAGTTTGGGCATAAGAAAAGATAGTTTTAAACCCTCTAGATATGAGCAGGCCCTGAAGTTTGGCAGGCTCAAGATCTTACATATATCAGGGTCCCAACTAGATAGATATGGGAGATTGTGTATTTTGTTCCTTATAAAATATTTTTAGAAAATGTAAACGTGATACCTTTCATTTTTAGTTGTAAAATTTGTAGATTTCTGCTATTTAGTTATGTGAGACATGATTATACACAGCTTACAATAGATATTGATGTCAGACAAAAAGTAGTTGTGTTTTCTCCCCATGCAAATTTAGTTGTGTTTTCTCCCATGCAAATTTATAATTTTTTTCATGTTCTGTATTAATTATTTTTCAATTCTGGTTCAAAATTGGGTTGGATGAATGAAATTTAAAAGGGAAGATGTGTTCTAGCATGAAGTTTTACTTATTTTCTTGAAGGATTTGATGTATAACCTTGGGTGGTTTTTTCCCATTGATATTTGCTTGGACATATTTTTTTGATTCATTGCCATATTTCTGACTATTTGATTAAACCATTTAATATTGCAATTTCTGATATCTTTGTTTCATAGAATTCTTTAATCTTGTGGCTCGGGAGTAGCTGTAGTTTTCATTGATTTTGATTCATTGCCATATTTATGACTGTTTGATTAAACCATTTACTATTGCAATGTCTGATATCTTTGTTCCATAGAAATGTTTAATCTTGTGGGTCGGGAGTAGCTGTAGTTTTCATTGATTTAAACATTGAAAGCATATTTCTGTAGTGCTTTTATAATATTCCATTTGGTAAGGGTTAGTTTAATCCATTCAAATATTTTATGTTTTGGTGTTTTTTTGTTATATTTTTTTGTTTAATTCGTTGAAATTTAATAAGAAAGAGTTAGAATCACAAGTTTGAGTTATAAAATCTACATAATCTAAATATGCATAATCCAGATGTCTGAGTAGAAGGAATTTTCATAGCACTAATCTATTTATCTATTCAAAAAATATTTTAAATAATACAAAATCATAATATTACCGAAATTATTACCCAATAAAAAACCCAAAACACAAATAATTAAATTGCACTTAATTAAAATGATTTTCAAACCTGTGTACAATGTTAACAGAGTTAGGGATTGTTCCTTAATCTTATTTTTGAAGGGAAAAGGTCTTTAAACCTTTGTGCAATGTTAACACAATTCGGTTTTGTAGATCCTGATTCCTTAGGCCTCTATGTCAAAGTAAATTTGTCTGTAGTGTAAACAGAGAAGGCTCATATATAGGGTCATTTTATATACAGGGATTATCCACTGCACTTCATGCCTTCGTAGACCAACCCTTCCTGCTAGTTGCAGTACCAGTACGAGTCTTGAGAATGATCTGTCACGCATGAGATGTTGTCCTCTGATAGAAGAATCAATGTAAGCAGGGTTTTTATGGTATGCAAAATGATACAGGAGTCTCACTGGTTCACGGGCAATCCTCACAACCAAAAACAAAATCTATTTCCAGTTAAGATATTGATAGATTCTTCACTGATCTTAACTGAGCTCAGAATTTATGCTGTGATCGGGATTTAGTTATAGAGATCATACCCTGTATAGAATTCTGGTTTTGTAAAACACTTCCAGGGCTTGCATCACATTTTGAATTGGATTACATTCTGTCAACAATTGTGATTTGTAAACTTTACTGTTCGGTTGACAATCCACATGTCTGATAATCATTACCATGGAGGAAGATAAATGGTCCACGATTCATGCCGAGACCTCTCAAGGGAATAATATCAACTCCAACACTTTGTATTACTGATAGTCAGTAGACTCTGATAACCATTACCTTAGAAAATGAGAAACAATTTAGGATTCATGTTGGGACCTCACAAAGGAATAAGTCATTGAAGTGGAGGTTGGATTCACAATCACTGCATGGTACCTTCGTAAACAATGCCTAAGTTAATTTGGGCTGCCAGGATTTGTAATACATTTTTATTTGGGAATTGAAATGGGTCAGCATGGAATCAAGGTCTGAATCACTGATTCACATTTGTTGGAGAATGATAATATAGAAGTCAAATTGCCAACCACCACTGGAAGCTCATAAATAGCATCAAAGGTGTTTTGTCTAGAGGATTAATAGAAGTCAAACTGCCAACCAACACTGGAAGCTCATGTATTGCATCAAAGGTGGCTTATTTAATTGTTGAATGCCTTCTTAACGTTCCAAAGTTTTCTACAATTTCAATAGTTCCTAAAGTATAGTTTTCCATAAATTAGAAAGGAAACATGTCTTACTGGCTCTTGGGCATATGTTGTGTAGTGGCATTATGGCATCGTTTGTGTTGTTCAAGTTTCTGTTGTGTAAATAATTGACTTGCTTCCAGATTTTTTGTGCACTGACTATTGTAGCCTATAGATGCTCCATAAAACAAGTTACAACAAATATAAAGCAGAAGAGTGTTTTTCCTTCACACAGCTGCTATGTAAACATCCAGCCAAAAACCATGCCAATCCCGAGACATCCATACAAGTTGAAAAGAAATAGGGATTTTTGATAACACAGTAAAGCTCAAGGAAAAAAATACTGCCATATATTTCTAGATTTTCAGTCAATACATGGTAATATAAAATTCAGGCTTCAACAAATAATTTGGGCCTTGGATCTTCAGACAATACACTCTAAGCTTATTTATCCAACTTCGTTTTTTTCTTGAATCAGGTGGCAGTAACACTAAGCTACATTGATTTAACAATAGTAAAATTTTAAATTGAGTAACACACATTCCAAGTTAGCCCAAGGCCTTGTGCAGGAATTATCCCCGAATTACCCCTTTCTAACAAGAGGCAAACAAATAATCATGTTTATCCAGGATAGCAAATGTAGGAAATACATCAACTAAAACATGCAAGATAAATATAAATGAATGTTAGATTTTTTGTTAATCTTCACATATCCTCTGGACCTGCATCTCCTAGAAAGGAAAGTTTTGTCTTACTGTCTATGTAAGGACAGCTGAATAGTACTTTAGGAAGGTTAACTAACCCTTGATTTATGAATAGCCCTTTAGGAAGAAAAAATCATTTTAGCCTTTATCTATCGAGAAGTATTGAATACATTTAATTAAATAATAAAAATATATATAATGAGGCAACAAAAACTGTCACAAAAAAAGGCAGACAAAGGAGAATGCAATAGAGAAGACAACATGATAATCAGGCAACAACTTGAATAGATAAATTGTAGTCACACTTTGTAAGTGTGGGAGAATTCCAAATAATGTAAGGTTGACTCATGCATTTTATTTCCAAAGCACTGCAATTCTCTATCGTATATTTTACTCTCTAATATTGCACTCTAGTGTTGTGAACACAAGCTCAATATCTATTTTTGATCACTGGAATTTTTTCCAATATTTGATACCAAAGCTAATGGTCTGTTCATAAGGAAGGCCAGACTCTAATTTTCAGATTGGTTACCTATTTGAAAAAGAACAAGCAATATAATAAACACCCATGCAAATTAGAAGTCTCAAAGTACACCAGAACCATGGCTGTAGCTAGCTTGAATTTCTTTTTTGTCTAAAACAGATCTGGTTGTAAAATTTAACAGCATGGGATTTCATCTGGAAGCTGCAAATGGGAATTCCATTATTGAACAAGATCATTTAGCATTCTGGAAGAAGATGAAGTCAAACATACCATATGAACTACTAGAATCAACAAATGGGAAACTAATAATCGCAGGACTCTTACTTGTAGCATTTTGAGCATTAATGATCAAATGACTCACATCAGCAGTGCCAAAACACCAAAAGAAAAATGGGGCACACGTGTGTGAAAATAAAGCTATAACTGTGAGATTTGTCTGAGGGAACTTCACCAAATAAAGAGGAGGCTCCTAATATGTAGCCAAACACAACAATCAATTGAAATTCAAGCTGTTTAACATTTATGAATATCAAGCTGTCATCCTAAGATATAGCTGAGGAAGTTTTCACAAATAAATATGACAACATAAGATGTGGCCAACAACATCAATCACTTCAAAATTTTGTTAGAGATGCTAGCACCTATTGAGGCACCAATTCAAAATGTACATGCAATCATCGCCTTGCTTGAATTACTAGCCTAATCTTATGACAGTCTGGTCACTTCATTCACATAGAGCCCAGATCACCATAATAATGCAAGAGAAGACATGAAAGAAATATTCAAAGGTTGATAACAAAAAACATAGTTTTCTTTCAGCAAGTAAGAACAAGAAGTTCGAGAAAAAGGTTGTTGATCTGACACAAAAATGAGATTCACTTGCAATTATATTTTTTGTTGCTAATATAGCAAGGTATAATTCATTTATTGCAGAAAGCAATGGAACCACACCAAAGGAGCATTGGAAAATGTTTTAAGTTGAAAAGGAGGATAAATTAAATGTGGCAACATACTTCAGGTAGTCTGAGCCTACTACTTACATCAATGCTCCACCAGTTGGCGCCCTTGCATTTTTCCGTGGTCATCCTTCCTAGCAAGCATGTGAAAATTAATGTGCACCAAATTCCTCTCACAAAATTGAATATATTTGTACTCAAAATCTCACCCCAATGAAAAGCCCAAATAAACTATGCACCTGGCAAAGTGCACAGGCAGGCACAATGGATGTAGGAAGCTTGCAATGATGGTGGTTTAGGATTATCTGATTTTCATGGCCTCCATGGCTAAGTGGGTAGTACACAATCAAGCACACTGGATGCATGAGCTTGAGTTTGCAATTGTAATGGATGTGGTTTATTGTATTTTTTTCAACTAAAAAAATTGTCTTTGGAGCAGTTTTCAGATATATGTAATTTTTCTTGAGATTGGACCACGTTTGGAGCAATTTTTAGATATATATAATTTTGTTTGAGATTAGACCTCCCTACTTAACTATTAACCATTAAACCACATCCTGAAAACTATTGAACATGTCTGAATGGCTAAGTGGTTTGTTATAAATCTGGTAATTGATTACGATGCAATGGGAAAACACCTTCAGCGTCGCTCGAACCTACGCCCAAATGGAGACCTTGAATGTATCTGTTTCGCCAGACGCTGGGAGCTGCCAATACAGACAATTTATAGTAGCACGGGGTGGGATTCGTATGCACGGGCCTTCTGGGCGCCTGCCAAAATGGTGGATGTCATTGTTCACAGAGTATAATTTACCTTACGCCTAGGGCACAGCCTGCCGGGATTCAACACCGTGAGCGGACCTGCGAGGTGAGCAAGCACCGTGAGAAGGAAAAACGAATGCTCGGGAGGACCTGTTTCAGTTGTGCGAATGGAGCAAATGAATGTTTGGCGCGAGGGATCGTTTGAAATTGCATGGGTGTTGGTTGCCAGCACAACGGGTGCCAGCTCGGAGGTGGTGGGGCAAAGAAGCGTTAATTAGTGTTATATGCTATCGATTGCCTTACATAGTGTTATATGTTATCTATTGCCTTATGGCGTTTTCTTTGCAACGTTTGGTGCAAATGCTAGTTTAGAAAATATGATAATATTACAATGCCTTGATCAAGCCCGAACAACTTTTGCACTATCTCTATCTGTCTCATTGCTTCCTAGACAAGCTTAGGTCAAAACTTAACTAATTTTTTCTTTCCCAAGTCCCTAATTCTTTGTGATGTTTCCTTGGGAATTAGACCCCCATTAATTAGGGAAATTCCTTAATATGAATTGTGCAATCCTCATAGGCATTCCTCTGACTGCATGCACAACTTGTACAATTTAGTACACTTCCCTTGAACTCCAATCTCAACTGGGTAACTCTCAGATCTGACATGCATGAGTTATTTATGAGTGAATCACCAGTTAACTGGTTGAACACATGAAGCAATACCCCACAGTCTAACCTCCTACTAGTTTATCCATTACTTGGAACTAGTTTAATTGACTTTAACTTAATTAAATTGAATTAATTAATTACAACTAAAAATAAACTCAATCAAATCTCTTATAAAGTAGGAGACACTCTACATGACTCAAGTTAGACCCTCAACTCTAATTACCTGAGCCAACTAAGTCAAATTAACTTAGTTAACTCGTACAAGTTGTCTTTTGATGTGGAATTACAATTTTATCCCTAATTTAATTCAAGGACAAAATTAAATCAAGATGTTCTTGTTGCATTTTCAACACTCCCTCTCAACAACAAAAGGGATTATCAGATACCCCAATCCTGCCACTATGGAACTCAAATTTGACTCTTGATAGTGCCTTAGTTAAGATGTCTTCATCCTATTCCTCTACAGGAATGTACTCCATCAACATGATTCTCCTTTGCACACAATATCGTAGATGGTGATATCGGATGTTGATATACTTGGACCGATCATGAAAAAATGGATTCTTAGAGAGTTTGATAGAACTCTTATTATCACAGTAAATCACTGTAGGATCCATCTGCTGACCAAATAACCCAACTAGGATCTTCCTAATCTAGATAGCCTCACAAGATGCTCGAATAACATCCATGTACTTTGCTTTTGTCGAACTGAATGCAACTGATATCTGCTTCCTGCTGTACCAAGAAACTATTGCTAACCCAATACTGAAGATTCCCCCTGATGTGCTCTTCCTGTTGGATGGACTCCTTGCCCAATCTGCATATGTGAAGCCTTGCAGAATCACTCCCTCTGTCTGTTTGTACCAAAGACCAAACTAAGTGGTGCCTCTAAGGTATCTCAACACATGTTTAACTTTCTTCCAATAGAGTTTGGTTGGCTTAACCATTTATTGACTAAGTTGGTTTACTACAAAAAATATGTATGGTCGTGTGTTCACCAAATACAAAAGTGAAACCAAAAGCTTCCTGTAAATAGTAGCCTCCACTACTTCACTTGAAGTAGCATATTCCTTCATCCAATTTCTTGCTAGAGGAGTCTCCATGGGTTTTCTGCTCTCCATGTGGAACTTATTCAACATCTCGTTGGCATACTTTCCCTAACAAACAAAAAATTCCTCATCTCCTTGCCATGCTTCCATACCAAGGAAATAATGCATGAGCCCTAGGCAATTCATCTTGAATTCTCTTGCAAGATCCTCTTTGCAAGATTTGACCAACTTCTCATCACCTGTTACCTTCAACCATAATATGGTAAAGGTTTGCATCTGCTTCACTTTTAGTGAAGCCCAACCTCATGAAATAGTTGTCAATCATGGTGTACCAAGTAAGGGGTGCTTGTTTCAATCCATACAATTCTTGCTTGAGTCTGCACACATGCGACTCTATGTTGAAGGTCTCAAATCCTTTTCGCTGCTCAATGTACACCTCTCCCTCAATCACTCCGTTGAGGAATGCTATATTCACATCCATCTAATGTATCTTCCATCCCATATGCACTCAAAGTGCTAGAATAGATCTAATTAAAGAGTACCTTGCTACTGGAGAAAATGTCTCCTCTTAATTAATTCCCTCCACCTGAGAGAATACTCTGGCCACAAATATGGCCTTGTGTTTCTTGAAACTCCCATATGTTGCTTGATTTACCTTGTAAAGCCATATGGAACTCACCAGTAACTTGTCTGCTGGTCTTGGGACCACTTCCCTAAAATTGTTTATGATAATGAAGTCATACTTATCTACCATGGTATCAACCCATACTGATTGCTGCACTACTTCCTCGAATGAGGATGGTTCAATCTCTACAATCTCACTCATCAAAGCCATGTAGCTAGTGTACCGATATAGTGACCTCCTCTTCCCACGCTATGATGTGGGGGCTACGACATTATCTATAGCATCATGCATCAATCTGTCAGCTTCTTTGGTGCACTTCCTTCCATATATGGAAGTCTCTGAATGAGTAGGTGTTTCCACTCTCTACTCCTCTGCATGTGGATGCTCCACATCATCCTCAGGTTTTTCATTTGGAGCTAGAAGCTCCTCATCTGCATGCAACTGAAGCTCCCTCTCAAGGGAACATCACATGGCCTTCTCTTCATCGAAATTCACATCTCTACGAATCACTGACATCATGTGAGATGGAAGGTACACCCAATAGTTGTGAGGTGTATCAGTTTACCCCAAAAATATGCCCAACTCAATGGTTGGTTGTAGCTTTTTCCTTGTATCCTTGGTAACATGACAGTAAAATGATGAACCAAAGATCCAGAAGTTAGCCACATCTGGTTTCTTACCTGAAAAAGATTTTTCTAGTGTACTCATCTTGAGAATCCAATGAGGAATCCTATTCTACACTTATACAACCGTGTTGCATGCTTCAGCCCACAAGTGCAACAGTAGGCCCTGATCATGTAGCATCACCCGTGAAACTCCCTTAATACTTTTGTTCTTCCTTTTAGCCACCCCAATCTACTATGGGTTATGGGGTGTTATTAACTTATGTTTAATGCCTTCTGATGCACAAGAGTTATTGAATTCATTCGTCACATATTCTCCACCATTATCGCTCCTAAGAGCCTTCACTTTCATGCCAGTGTATTTCTCAACAAGTGCTTTAAATTCACAAAATTTAGAGATCGTCTAATCTTTCTTTTGCATGAAGAAAATCCAACACTTACATGAGAAATCATCTAAAAATATTACATAATAGCTATGCTTTGCCTTGGAGGCTGTCAAGAATGGTCCACACACATCTGAGTGAACTCTTTAAAGGATCACTTGCACTCGATTGTCCTTATCATGAAAGGTGTCTTTGGTGTACTTCCCCAATATACATCCTTTTCATGTATCTCTCTGCTCTATTACACCCTTGGGAAGTTGTGTAGAAATCTGCTGCATGATATTCAAAGCTCCATTGTTAAGATGCCCCAATCTTCTATGCCATAATTGTAACAACCCCCAAAAGAAACATCTAATTAACTTATTAACATTAAATTTAAACAATGAAGAGTGCTTACCTGAGCTTACCTGTGCATGAAGTAGGCTTACCGCAACATGGTTTTGGGGACGACTCTCCTCCCAACCTTAGGCTCAATTGTGCAGGATTCTGCTACAACTGGCCACCCCCGAGCCCTCAATCAACGACTACTGCCAGTATTCCTAAGTCTCAATACTCTTCCAAGAGAATGAAGACAGAACCTCAGAATGATGGAACAAGACCCTTCCATCCTCCTTATCATTCCTTAAATAGAAAAAAACATTGGATGGGAAACCACATGCACACCTCCATGTGTCTGCATGTCACATGCCCACCCTCCATGTGTCGGCATGCTAATTTTGATAATTTTCTTATTTATTTATTATTATTATTTGTTATTTTGGTTATTACTCTTTTTATTTTTATTATTTATTATTTATTTATTATTTTATTACTTTTTATTTATTTACTATTTATTATTTTTATTTATTTATTATTATTATTCATTATTTTTATTATTACTTATTATTTTGTATTATTTTTATTTATTTTATTATTTATTAAGTGGTTTATTTACTATTATTCATTATTATTATTATTTATTATTAATTATTATTTTTTTGTATTATTTTTATTAGTTCTTATTATTTATTATTTATTATTAAGGGAGGGATATTACATACTCTCCCACTTTAAGGAACTTCGTCCCGAAGTTAAGTTTTATTAATTTTATTAGTTCTTATTATTTATTATTTTATTTACTTCAAGTTGCCAACACCCTCTGCTGAACTAGTATAACCAGCAGGCATCGAAAGTTCCCAACACCCCGGGAAATCTCAAGGAATATCTGTCCTTTTTCCACTTTCGGCACCAGGCACAAGCCTAACCCAGTCTGTATCCTAGTCCAAGGCTGGCCCCAAGGCTCGCGCCTGACTCAGACCTCATCTGCCCCAAGGCAGGCATCCGGTGACCTCATCTGCCCCAAGGCAGGCATCCGGTCCGGTACTCAATGACCCCGGGCATCTCGCAGGCTGGCCCACTTCCTCCACAACTACTAAGGCGCACAGCCCCAGGCATCGAAGTCCTTTACATCCCTTCTAGACTTCGGCATCCCAATCCAATAACAGGCACCTAGCCTGGAACATCAGGTACCAAGCCTGGAACATCAGGCATCAAGCCTGGAATATCAGGCACCAAGCCTGGAATCATCAGGCACTTGGCCTTCTCAAGATGGTCCCATAGCTCTTCAAGAGCTATCCATCAAGAGCTATACACAAGACAAAGGAACCGCTGGCATATGTAGTGTTGATTGAGTTTTGTCCCCAACCCATATGGTGTTACTTATTCTCCCTCGTGCGTATGGGCTCGCACGAGATCATCAAATAAACCGGCCCTCTCGGCCCATTTGTGGAGTCCTGTGAATCATCACATCTCCACATGCATCTAATGCATTAACCATACCATCATATAGCTTGATGATGTTCAATATACAAATGATATGAGTAGTAAATGAGCAGATACATGAAATTTGAATGGCAATTGCAATGCAAAATTAAATTTAGTAGAAGATCATATAGAGTTGTGTTTTTGCAATAATGGGCAAGAGAAATGCCAAGTAACTGCTATTGGTAAAGGCAGAAATCGAACAATTAATTAGTGAATAATATGATCAACATTCACAGAATGTTATTTATGTGTTTTTAGATCAGACTGAACCCGAGATGTAGGTGAAAAATGATCACTAAAGGTAAGTGCTATTTAAACTGTGTTTGTAAAGTGAACCAGTGGTGAGAAGTTACACCAGCATGCAATATATCAAGATTATAGGATTATATCAAGATTATAGGATTACATACTTTGCCAATGAATTAATGAATCATAAAAGTATAGCTTAATTATGTCATATCATATAATAAGATATTAATGTGAACAGAGAATCCAAGAATCTGTATGAGGAAGCAATGAAGAACTAATGAATGCACCAGACTTTAGGTTATACTAACATTATGCTACTGTCAAGAATCTGATTACTGAAGCTTGATGCGAAGAATATATCTGTCCTTAGATACCTGATTGGATAGCTAATTAAAGAAAAATTGCAATGTGATGTGAGTCACTAGATGATCCAATCCATCCACTAATTCATCTTTCAAATGATCATTAAATGCAAGAGAAGGAGTACTAATGGTTTAGATTCTATCAATCACGGAGATGTGGTTCAATACCCACCAAAAGTCGAAGAAGTGCTTCGAGTTTCGTGACTAAAGAATCTTTTTCCTATTACAAGATTACCATCAATCCTATGGAAAGTAACACAAAAAATGAAATTTTCCTTTTAATCACATTCATTTACTATTTTCATGTCATGTGTTAATTTATGACAGTAAATTAATATGATAAATGGTGAAGTAATATTAATATGACATAAAATTTATGAATCAAGCATAAAAATATTCTACACCATAAACAAGAGACACTGCCACCTGACCCAAAACCGGATCGGATGACGGGGAAGGTTATTCCTCCCCAACACAAAAGAATAATCATTTTATTAATTATATGGTCTGCCTACAAGCGCACCTGCGAAGGCAACACCATTGCAAATCCTTTAAATTGCAATACAATTAGGCGTAAAAATTGCCTGCCTAAGATTTGTAAACTTGTCGAGAAATCTGTCCATACTGATCAACCTCATATGGTGATTTGAAACACTCAAACACCTGCAATCTTGCGATATACACTTACAAATTTACAGACTTGTTATATAGCTTCGCATGATCAGCCGCACCTCCGGTGTTCAAAATCTGAAAAACAAAGCGGTACTAGATCCGCAGAATTAACAGACAATGAAATGAGTGTACCCCACTGATGTAAATGGATTATCAAATGCTGATCGCAATAATGGAATAAAATATAGATGTGGAGGTATGACTAACTGAAAAAGATTCATCTATCTACAGAAAGATTCACCCATTGATTAATTGAATCCATGGAAAGCTACGCGCGATTCGAGATAGATGTGTTATCAACAGGGTTTGTTCAGGACGAGATGTTGGTTCATGAATACATCGTAATTTACAAAGCTACTAATCAGAATCACTGAATGAACCACCAATTTAAAACTTGAGTAGCCAAAAAAAAGCATGGATATGCTACGTTGAAGCTCATCTCAGCCCAAATTTCTTTTTCCACCGCCTCACTGGGCTTTGCTTGAGCCATAAATCCAAATGATATACCGTCAAGACCTCATTTTCTGACATCAAGAAGCATCTTTATCCCAGTAAAACCAACTTCTTCAAAACCCACTATAAGAGAATCGATTAACACATTTGGACAGTGGAATTCCATCAGAAGAAAACTAAGCCATAGAATATATTCAAGAGACGATCTCAATTATAAGAATAGGAGGATAATCATAAGATAAAATTGCCATGAGATGAATGCTCTCCTCAATAATGCACTAACTTAGAATTCAGAAAATAGATACCCACTTAATACATGAACCATAAGTCCAATGATAACTCGAGCGCTTATCCTTTCAAACAATTAGCCAATGATTAACAAGATTACTCAATGCCCTTAGCTTTCCAAGACATGCCAAACACGACAAATGCTTTGCCAAGGTGCTCAAGATAACAATGATAATAGAAAATGCAACCAATGTTTCTTATTCAAGTAAGAAAATCCCAATGATCATTCAACTTAGGAGATGTCTAACATAATCAAGAAGACCTTCAAATCTCCTTAAGTGCCAATATAAAGTTATCATTCAATAATGTGTTAGAATTATACCAAAGTTGTCCAACAATATATCTCTTATCTAATGCAATCGACCTTTCTCAACAATATAATCAAAGAGCTCCCCAGACTTTACATATTCCATCACAACATATATATCTGATGGAGTTTCTATAACCTCATAGAGACGGTGAAAATAGTGACATATTCCTTAAAAATAAAATAAAATAAAAAAATTCTTAAAATTATTCTCAACTTGCCAATAATTCTTTTCATCATTTAACCAACAAAATTATTAATAAAAAAACAATTAATAATATATGTGAAACAAAATAATAATCAATCGAATATATAAAAAAAACTAAACTCGCTCTACAAATTTAATTGAAATAAATAATATATGCAAACACACACATCAATTATAGCTAACCCATCATATAAATGCCATCTAACATTCTATTAAAAAATTATGTGAACGTTCAACAAGATTTCACACTTACTTTTCAATCTAACCTCCAAGCACAGCTCATGACAACCAATATTGATGATCTCCACTCAGATGTCCTCAAGCTAACATCTGAAGCAAAATAAAGGTAACAATAGCTCTACAGAATTTAGGAATCATTTAACATGTTTTCATAGACACAACTGCTCTGCAAAAAGCTGTGATATGTAACAGCCCATAATATGAATATACGAGGTTAAACTGCACTAACAAATTAACCTCTGCAAGGGTGCTAAAAATCCCTTTGGAATTTACCAGCTTAGTCAAAATTTAAAAACAGAGTTTCTGTGCACACATTATACAAGGCTGTAGCTGAGCCTTAGTAGGTTGTGTAAAATGCTGTCTAAACTTGGTAATATTAGCAAACAAGGAGTTTGATGTTAGCCTGAGAAAACTTCAGGCACGAAGCAATAGGAGGAAAGATAACCTGATTTGTGCTGTATTTGGTACAATGATAACATCGCTGAGAGAAATGATTGTAATATTTTCCACTCCAATTCAATCTTTATGAGTGATCATCAATCTTGAAATAATGACTCAACATATAAAATAGAATAGAATAGAACAAATATATTCTTTATATAAAATATTAAAATATTTTTTTATATGGAAAAAATAAAGAATAAGAAACGAAGAAAAAAAAACTTTTATTACATCATACATTTTGCAGATTGAAGAAACAGAGTAAAAAAAAGCAAGTCTTGAACACTGAGATAGGAAGAATTTTGACCTGAGTTGAAGGAAAACACTAGGTAAAGACTAAAAGATAATATGACCTCTTGGATAGTAAGGATTTTAATCCTTCACCGTGACCTCTTGGCTTCACCATTAACTTAAATTAAAGCCTTAATAATGAAAGAATTGTATTTGCTGGCCTACACTAACAAACTATCAACCATAGCTCTCGCTTGGAGCCATTTTTCTCTGTAAGTTTGACTACATATCTACGGTGTACCAATGCTATGATCTTGAAAATAATACATTGAAACTGAATTAGACACCGTTTTGCTGGGAAATCCTACATGTATGGAAACGCAAAATAATGAATCATCCAATCAAAAGAAACTCTGCATACTCATCCAAATTAGTATGGATTTTTAAAATCTTATGGACACCTCGTCGACCCACTCTCATGTGGTCCCAAACAATAAATCAATCATAACTCTGCACTTGTGCTTTTGTTCTCAGAAATTAATTTATGTTACAATAACGTAAACAAGCTGGTTAAAATCAACATGCATTTAGCTCTGTCTAGTGCATCATGACAGGTATGACTTTTTGAATCTGCATACCTACATCTACACTCGTTTATATAAATACTGGCTTTGATTCCATCCTCTTGCAGATCCATAGCAGAGGCCCATCGACATGACTTTTAAACACAAGCATATTAAGATAATCAGACAGGACGCAGAGACTATAGGCCAGTATTTCTTAAGCCTTCTTCATTCATCTTCAGTACTTTCTGCATACAGATTATCTTCCTGTATGCAGTACAGATTATAGATATGGATGTGACATACTTTTTTATATTGAGCTGTAAAATGTATCTCACCTTCTTATGTGCAACATGGCAGTAAACAATATTAAATCATGGCACTTTCCTAATTTAATCTTTTGAGTAATCGAAGTATGACGCAAACATATAAATTTCCATTCCTCTTTGTTATATTATTTGATTCTCCAGAACTTAGATAAAGATTTCACGTGGCCACAACCAGAACATAGGACTTTGAAACCACTTAGATCACCAATGATTGTCCTACTATACCAAGGCCTTTGTTTCTTCTCTGACCCAATTTTACGGTTTCGCTAAAGACTGCCATTACCTTGATAACCATTCCAATTGTATAGCTTTCTAGACTTCTAAAATATAAGTATGTTGCTTCTAATGTCTTCAATAGCTTTGCAGGAAATAGTGCAAGGCATAAACGCACAAATGATGTTCTCAGAAAGACTGAACACAAACATAGACAGATTGTGGCAAAACCATCAAACATAGACAGATTGTGGCAAAACCAAAGTAAACTATGGTTTAACATCTCTATGAAAAAAAAACTAGGAAAGAAAACATTTCCATGTCAATAAGAGAACATAAGAGTCCAGTGGTCTATTGGTAATTCACATGGAGTGGGGCGTGGGAGGTCATTAATTCTACCCAAAAGAATTGCATCAAAATTACTTAGCCAAATATTTTTTTCCATTTTTAGCGTTTTATAAACAGAACAGATGGGAATATGAAAATGGAAATTTCGGAAAAGGATAATTTTGAATAGTATAGCAGTCAGTCACTGGTTCCTCCAAAAATTAGGTAGAGGACAAGGGCATAGCTGTCAAGCACTGGGTGGTTGTACCTGCTAAAACAAAAGTCAATAATGCGCAGAGGTGTGCAAGTTTTCACCCCTGCACTGAACCCTGATAATGACCAGAGCTATTTATAAAATCTGATAGTTTTCGATCATTTAAAGGAACATCTTATGGTTGCTATATGTTGCATTCGTCAAGATACATCCTCAATTATGTGAGCCTGGCTTTCTGCTAAATGAACAAAAATCAAGTTGTATACCTAGCTAGTCCGCCTCTTCAAACAAAAGCAAGTCATCCCAATTTCATAACACTAGCTTGAATGATACACCAGCATAGAATGTATGTTTAACTGGGAAAGAAACAGAACAATAGTGAAATATGGTAAACATGCCAGCAAAATTATCCTTCAGTAAAGCTAATTATTGGTGAAAATCACTGCCCTTACGCATACGTATTACTGGCCTCACTGCACTTGGATTAACTTTATTCTTGATCTGAGCAGCTCAAATTGATGAACTAATTTCTTCAAATATATGTACTACTAAAAATTAACTGTCCATAGACTAGTATGTGAAAATCAACTGCTACATCCTTTTAATATTCAAGTATGCCTATCAACAACCATAAATAAACTCAACCTACATAAGAAGGCATCACATATCATTACATTTTAGTTGAACAGTGCCCACTGTATTTGAACTAGTAATTGTTGTTTAAGATGGAAAAAATAGTAAATGAAGCATGAAATTATAATAGCTTTCAATGAATCAAAATAATGGTAGAGGTTGAACATCAGAATATGTGTAGTGAAAGAGCACTCTAATATATCCATCAGAAAACTTGCCCATGTTTCACTTATAGACCAGAAATTCAGAGTCTGTGTAGCTTGTGGACCATTTCCATAAAAGCTACAAAACCATTTATTCTTTTGTTTTAAACCTCTGGCCTCATCAAAACCCAGAGCATTCATCTGTACATATATGTAAGTCAACTCCTAAGGTCCACTGAATGACTACAAAAAGGTTTTTGTATTTAATGCAAGGAAGAGAGTGGTATAAAACCCAATCAATGTTCTGGAGTCTGGACTCTATCTGCCTCCAGCCTCTTGAAGGCATATGGATTCAGTCATTGTCTAAGGTTCCATTACTAAATAAGAGAACCAACATATTTTTGCCTCAAAAAATTAAAAAAAATAACCGTCTTTTGACCTCCAAAAAAGAAAATGCTGTTGGGGGCGAAGTATTCACAAACAGTACCTACTAGCCAAAGCATTCACAAGCAGTATCTCTAATTTAAAATTTTAGACATTTGAATCTGGCAAAAATTAGAAGTCAGCATTGTTATTGACAAACACTGAACATATAAATGATCAGAGCATTGAACTCCTTGGCCAAAACAGAGCATATCAAAAGATGTAGGATGCAAATTGAAACAGAATAGAAATACAAATAATAATTTAGCATTCCAATAGCAATAAAGAATAGATATTAGTCTTATCCATGGATCATCTGAAAGTGGAATTACATACAACTACATAACCAGATACATTTAAAGATTAAAATAAATAAATAAATAAATAAACCATAGGCAAAGCAGAATGTTTCATCTAGATTATGACATAATCTAAAAAGGTATTATGACACAGGGATGCAAATATTAGCGATGTGAACCCACATTGTGAACTAAGAGACGCATGAGATCGAATCCTAAACAAATCCAACAATCAGGAATAAGAACCTACATTATAAAACATTGATAAACATGCTGCCTAACCACTAAATAAATCGCAATTTACCGTTCCAATAGCAATACAGCGTGCTGTTGGTATTATCAACGGATTGTCTGAAAGAAGAAATGCATGCAGTTACATAACCAGACACATGCAAACTTCAGCAAAATTAAAAAAGAATGAGGTGCCAAATTTTACCCTAGGCTCCAGAAGAATGTTTCATATGGAATATTATCGTCACGGACATTCTACAAGCAGGCTAGACGGATGCAGAGATTAGGGATGTGAATCTACACTGTAGGCTAAGAGCTACACGCTGTCTAATCACTAAAGAAATCCAACAATTAAGAACCAGAATCTACATTAGAGACAAAGGGAAACATGATGGCTAACCATAAAATAAATTGTATTGTGCCTAACAGAAGTCTATCTTTTACCCAACATGCGCTGGATACGAAGATGACCACCGTAATATTTCACTACAAAACAATAATAATAAAGTTTTACCGTACTTAGCGACCAGTTCAAACCACCTTGACCCAACGAAAAAAAAAAGAATACCAAAGAATTCAAACTCTTGTACAAGAGAGGCACTGTAGAAGCTCTGGAATATGAAAACTAATACAGTGGCTGCATGTGATATTTTCAATCTAAATTTCTATCTGGACACACACAAGGGCTTTCTGTTAAGATAAATACTAGATTGAAGCCCTCCCACGACAATTTGGGGATTGAATCTGAATAAAATTTAGTCAATCTGGTGACAACCCAAGTGAATTTATGTATAATGAAAGATCGCCAATAGGATTTCTGTACAAAAGACTATGGGGATTCTTCGACAATTTGCACAGAAGGTTAATTACAGGGGAAACAAGGGGCAATTCATATGAGAAGAGTATACAGAACTACACAGCAATTGCAATTTGAGAATGGATACCGTTGCAGAAAAGCCGACACTTGAACGAATGATTCTCGACCTTTATCAGGTAGCAAACCTGGTCTTGATCTATGTTGTGAACATATTGCCATACATAACAAATAGTCGCTTTTGGAAAACACAGTTAAATATCTTTCTACCACATTAATTACTTCAATTTCATACAGACACACAAGTCATTTACATAAATCAAAGTCCTCAAGCACATTTTCAGAGAAAAATAAAAACACTCACACAATAACTCCAACCATGTATGCTTGCATTTTGAACTCATATAATGTATCAAAAGAGACCCAATGCAAAAAAATATAAATGCTTCATATAGTTCATATTTGAAAACTTTTGCTGAAACCAAGTTTAATATGCGACCAAAAGACAGCAGTATTAAAATTATCTACTGTAATGTGATATAAATGTTAAATGTCAGAAAAAATGAAAATCTAGAATCGGTAAAATATCAAAGGAATAAGTTCTTAAATTCCTAAGCAACTTAGAGAATGGGAAAAATACTACAAAAGAGAATCACCAAAAGGATTGATATTAGAAGGAAAAGTGAAGATAAAAATTCACTTATAGCCATATAAAATGGATGCTGATAAAATTCTTGGGATGCCGCCTCCTGGAATTAATCAACCTGTACTTTAAAAACTAGTCAAGTTAAAAAAAATTCCAACAAAGAAATTTTCCAGATGCCCATAGGCCCTAACGGTTAAACTAGCTCTGATACCATGTGTAACAGCACAAGTAGAACTAAAATTAATATCAAAAAAAGGAAAGCAATTCTTCAATGAAATTATACCTATACCACAAGATTTGGGGATGACTCTCCTCCCAACCGTAGGCTCCATTGTGCAAGATTCTGCTACAACTGGCCACCCCCGAGCCCTTAATCAACGACTACTGCCAGTATTCCTAAGTCTCAGCATTCTCCCAAGAGAATGAAGATGGAAGCTCAGAATGATCGAACAAGACCCCTTCCATCCTCCTTATCATTCCTTAAATAGAAAAAAACATTGGATGGGAAACCACGTGCACACCTCCATGTGTCTGCATGTCACATGCCCACCCTCCATGTGTCGGCATGCTAATTTTTGATAATTTTCTTATTTATTTTTATTATTATTTGATATTTTGGTTATTACTATTTTTATTTTTATTACTTTTTATTTATTTATTATTTTATTATGATTATATTTATTATATATTCATTATTTTTATTATTACTTATTATTTGTATTACTTTTATTAGTTATTATTATTTATTATTTTATTTAGTGTTTATTTACTATTATTCATTATTATTATTTTTATTATTTATTATTAATTATTATTTTTTGTATTATTTTTATTAGTTCTTATTATTTATTATTTATTATTAAGGGAGGTATGTTACACACAGGCTTGAACAAACTTTTTAGCATCTTTAAAAATAGTGGGCTAGTAATAGCCTGTTTGTAAAACTTTGTGACTAGTCCTGCAGTCTGCAAAATGTCTGCCAGATGACCCATTGTGGCACACTTCCATAATGTAAAATACTTCATCTTCTTGGACTCATCTTCTGATGTGCATATATGCCCCTGTATGAAATAAGTAGCCCCGAATCCAAGAGAATCAGGTATTGTGATGCACTATCTATTTTCATTCATTAGGCGTTAGATGCTTGGGTAATTTTCCTACTGCTAATTAATTTGCAACATCAGCATACCATGGTGTTCTGATAGTAACAACAAACAAATATTCATCCAGAAATTGATCTTCGACTGCTACTGCGTCCACTGGCTTTGGCATTCGTGAGAGAAAATCAGCGACATGATTCTCTTTTCTGGGTCGATCCTTAATTGTGATGTCAAATTCCTGCAAGAGAATCAACCATGTTGTCACTCTTCCATTTTCAACAGGTTTATTTGCTAAATATTCTATGGTAGAGTGATCTCTATATAAAACTACAGGATACCCATTTATGTAATGTCTAAATTTATTTATAGCATATATTACAGCTAAAAATTCTTTTTCAGTCATAGTATAGTTTAATTCAGTAGGAGATAGATTTTTGCTAATATAATAAATTGCATATGGCTTTTTATCTTCTTCCTGCCCAAGAACTGCTCTGATTGCTATGTTTGAAGCATTACATGAAATTTGGAATGGAAAATCCCAATTTGGGCCCCTTAGAACTAGGGTTGTTGACACAACCTTTCTTACATCTTCAAAAGCATGGTGACACTTCTTTGTCCAAATGAAGTCAATATTCCATGTTAGTTCATATAAAGGTGCATCAATTTGAGAGAAATGCTCTATAAATCTTCTATAATAACTAGAAAATCCCACAAAACTGTGTACCTCTGTTTGTGTGGTAGGAGTAGGTATTAACAAAATTATTTGAATTTTAGCCAGATCTACTTGTATTCCAGCTGTTGAGATATAATGATCTAATATGAGTCCCTCGGTCATCATCATATGACACTTTTCATGGCTCAAACAGTGCCTGGTGGAAATGCATCTTTGCAACACTTTTTCTAATGTTGTAATGCTGGCTCAAAATCATCTCCATAAGGTGTGAAGTCATCCATATATACTTTGAGCCCTTCATTTATTAAATCTGGAAAAATGCTAAGGATATCCCTCTATAATGTGGCAGGGGCATTGCAAAGCCCATAGGGTTAAACCCTGTAAGTTTTATGCTGATCTTCAGGGGTAATCTGAATCTGATTGTATCCACTGAAGCCATCTAGGAAAGAAAAGAATTTCTTTCCTACTAATGTGTCTAATACCTAATCAATGAATGGAAGGGGGAAGTGCTATTTTTGGGTTGCTTTGTTCAATTCTCTATAGTATACACGTATCCGCCACTTTCCATTCTTCTTTGGCACCACTACTAGTGGAGAGACCCACCTGCTGTCAAATATTGGGTAAATGAAGTTTACATCTAAAAATTTTTGTAATTTGGCTTTGACAATATCTTCAATATGAGGGTTTAGTCTCCATTGGGCTTGGCGAATGGGTATATCATCCTTTTCTGTATAGATGTGGTGCGTACACCATGCAAAAGCTTCCTTATATTTTCTCAGTAGTTGGACCAACTTTTCTTCTTGTTCAGTAGTCAAGTTTTTGTTAATGTTCAAAGTTTTTCCTGGCTCAATTTCTATAGTTTTACTATTGTAAATAGAGGTGGTAGGTATTGATTGATTATGAGTGTCCTTCAAGGGATCTTCTTCTACTTCATTATCAAATGCTGGCTCAATCATGTGACATTGTAGATGGGATCTGGTTTCTAGTTCGTTAATGAAGTTGTTAATGATGTCATCCTTTGTTTGGTCTTTAAATTAAAAGGCATCTTCTATGGTTAGTGGTGATATAATGTTTTCAATCAAGTATGATACAGGTTGTTTTTTTATTTTTATTATTGTTAAGCTTGGCTCGATTGGAGGGTATAAGGCTAAATTCTTGACATTAATCCCTCTCGCTATAATCATGTTGCCTTGTCGAAAGCCAATGTAAGCATCATCAGTTGCTAGCCAAGGACTACCTAGAATTAAAGGGTGTCCATCTAGTTGATTTTTGGGATTAATTATCAGAAAGTCTGTAGGGTATTCCCAGGAGTCTACAGATACCATTACATCATGTACTGTGCATTCTGGTCTGACTATCGATCAGTAAGCCAACTCCAATAAGTTTGTGGTTGGATCTAATGATGTAATGCCATGCTTTTGACAAGTAGTGGTTGTTAGAATATTGATTGCAGCTCCTAAATCAACTAAGGAATTTGGGAAGGAGCATCCATTGATTTTCATCATGACTATAGGATTCCATGTGTCCTCATATTTTACAGGTGCTTCTCTTCCTGATAGTAAGTCAGATAGGGTACTCACTACTTGGACAGTTGCATTAGTTGTTATTTTCCTCTTTGGATTTTTTATTCATAATTCTTTAATGGTTTTTGCGTAAATTGGGAGCTCTTTGATAGCCTGGAGAATTGGAATTTTTGTACACAAATTTTTTAGTTCTCCAGAAGATCAAAATCAACATGTTCTATTGGGCAAGGTATGATTAATCATTCTAGGAATGGTGGAGAAGAGGTGGTTTCTTGTTCATGAGTTTGTTTTCTGACCAAATTCTCTTCTTTTGGTTTTTGTTCTAAAGGTAACTAATTTTCAAATTGAATATTTTTATCTCCCTCTGATTCTATTATACACCTAGATCTTAATTGAAGGTTGTTACACTCCGTTAACTCGATGTCTAGTTTTGGTCCTTCGATTATTTAAATAGATTGAACCGGTCTCTTGTGGGGTTCGGGTTGGGTTGGGCTGGGAGTTGCGGTCTTAAGTTGGTCTAGGGATTTTGTTACAATGTATAAGGCACTAGCAGTGTAGGTTGAAGGAGATGAATTGTTCCAGCTAGCTAATTCATAGGACTTTGCCAATTCGACTACCAATTTTGACTCTGCGAGGTGGAGGGTGACCATTGTGTTGAATATGCATTATTTTTCCCAAATGTTGGATATTAAGGAAAGTTCGGCCAATTGGTTTGATTTGGCCATTGTGATATGGGGAATGGCTGCTATGACTAGCTAGGGAAAGGTGACTGATTTTGCCACATTCCATTATATTGTTGAGCATTATACTGAGGAGACTGAAAAGAAGAGGATGGATCAATCGGCATACCTGTTTGTCATGGCTACCACTAGCGATTCTGATTTAGTAGGTAAGTTGGTTCTGTTTCTTCCTCTGCTTCTTTATAGACTGCTTTTGATCTTCGGAGTGAGGGGTAGCTTTCTGTGGAGTGATCTTTCATGCAGATGGCACAAACTTGGACTGTCTCCAATGGGCATTCTTTGTGGTTTTGTTTCTTTCTACATCTAGGGTAGAATATTGCCAAATTTTGTTCTACTTCTGCTTTCTTTTGTTTAGATTGCATAATGTCGAGTTGCATTGTTAGAGTCCCTAGAATATCAATTTTGAAATATTCTACTAGATTGCCAATTTCTTCATGTGTTATACTTCCACCAGAGATCTTATTATCCCTTGTGATCATGTCATGTTGTGATGGCTTCAGTCTTGTGCTACCTCTTGAACTCCTAATACACAAATCAATGATGTTAGCAAATTTTCCTGATATATGTCATCTTGTTTATAATTTTTAATGTTTCAACCCATTGCTCTTTCATCTATTTAATTAATGTAGTTTTTAACACATTGTCAGGCAAGGGTAAAGATGCATAAAGAGATCTCTGGTGATTGTACTGAAATCGTTCTACATATTCCTCCAGCGTTTCATTAGGTTTTGCTATCATTTGAAATATTTCATCTTTTAATTCCCTGGACCTACAATAATCCTAATATTTCTTTAGAAAAACATCTTTCATCTGATCTGAGTCATTTATAACACCTCCACCTAACCCCATAAACCATCGTAAAGCTGATCCTTTTAATGTGGAGGGAAATAATTTTATATTTAGGGATCAGTGGTATAGTCATACCCTCAACATAATACATCAAACTCAAAAAAAATTGCATTTGGATCCTCTGATGTTATGCCATGGAATGTACTAATATTATAAAGAGGAATGGCCTTCATAGGAGCATTAACTACAGCGTCCACAATGGGATATTTTACCGTGGAGGTTTGAGGTGTTTGCTGGTTTTGGGCCATTTGATTAAAAATGTGCCAATACCCTTCTGGGATTTCTAGGGAGTTATTCATAGGCTGACTAGAAGGAGTAGAAATGATCTTAACGACACTTCCTTTGTCTAGGATAATGAGTGTTCCTTGTTGAACTACTATCTGGGGGGATCTTGGCTCTTCAAGTTCTTCTACTTTCTTTTCGATGATCTTGACAACACTCCCCTTTTCTAGGTTGTTGAGCGTTTGAACTATTTTGAGAGGGGATTTTGGCTCTTCTATTTCCCCTATTTCTCCTCCTTCACGAAGATTACTAGAATTCCCTTCTTGTAAAGAAATTGGGCGAGAATTCTCAATTTCTTGAAAATCTTGCTCAGTCTCTTTTGTTTTGTTGTGCACCTCAACAAAGGCTATAGATGGTGATCCTGTGGCCCAAAGGGAGCCAGTACGTTTTCTAGAAGCAAATTTTCTAGGGCCCATTGATGGCTGAGATTCGGCTTGCTTAATGGTATCGTCTATGAAGGTTAATCGACCAAGGGTCACCGATCCCTTAGCTTTTTCAGGTTTCGGTAATGGTTTTGGATTATTTTCAAGTTTTTTCTTCTTATTCAGACACACTACTCAAATGTTTATTTCTACGTAAAAAAAAATTAACAATTCCTGCTGGAAAGTAGGTGGGGGAGTAGGCCTTTTACATGCTCCATACCTAGGTTATTACCTTCTGTTTTTAGTACCCAATTCTCCCCTAGCGGGAACTCATCAGATGCACACTACTCTTTGAAAGAAAAAAATGGCTACACTCTCCCCTGCAACGGTGCCAAAATGTTGAGTGATAAAAGGTGACTTTTGAACTCTTATTTATCCTACATTAATTATCAATCTAAGTGAGATTTTATATTTCAAGAGTGTACATAGTATGTGGTGGAAATTTAATCCAAGAGTAATGTTTCTAACTTGCAATACAATGCTTTCAAATACAAGAGTAAATGCATGCTTGAAATAAAACCTACTTGTAATTAAAAGAAACTCAATGCTCTGAAACTAAATCATTCACTTGGGAAATTAACAACAACTATCAGTCAAGGATGCAGTAGCAATAACTCTTTCCTCTTTTAACTGATGTAAATGAAATCAAAAATAAATAAGATCCTCAATCTAAGCATTTTGACAGTAATAACCAATTTCCTTTACAGTTGTTGATCTCACACTCCACACTATAATGACCGATTGGAAATGACAATGAATTAAATCAACAATGCTGCTAATAGAAATGGAATAAATATGCTAACTATAACAATGCTGAAAGGAAAAACCAAATACTAGCAAAAAGGAAATGAATAGCAATGCTATTTAGTAGAACTGAATAGCAGAACTTATGAAACTATAATGAACAGCAAAGTCGGTTTACTGGAATGAACATTGAAGATCTGTAATTGAAATGACCAACACAACAATATAGTTTGCAAAGAATAATAATCTTATTATGATGAGAAGGAACGACAATGCAATTCAATTATAGCATTTAATATAAGGAAACAATTCATAAATTCTTGAAACAAGGAACAGTAAAGCAATGTGATTTCAATAAACGAAGATCAAACCAAACCATCACACAACTGTGATCATAAAGTAATGGTATAGAATAGCAAGTGGATCCACCACGGTCGGGCCCTTAGCCGCTAGTGAAACACAACCGGACTACTTCAGTATAAAAGAAGGAACAACAACCGACTTATGTATTAATCATATGCGAAAATGTTTACAGCCAATCGTATTCTATTTTAATCAATGAGAGTCGATGATCAAAGCGAAAATATAACAGTAAGTTCTAAATAATGATGATGAATGATCGATCCCCAACCTTTACAAGAATTGTCCCTTTTATAATGGCTAGGTGGATAAAACAGGAATACAGATAAACTTTGAAACAACGATCCCTCAAGATCAAGAGATCCAGAGGGATCTGCTCAATCTTCTAACTCCAGTCAACTCGTTGTATTTTTGTGCTTATGTTGTGATCTTTCCCGTTCTTATCTTAATTGTGCACTCCAATATTGATCTTTCTTGTCTGGAGACAACTTCCTGGTGAAGGAACAACAATTCCTCTATTTTTTCTTTTCCTCTAGAATGGTAGTTTTCCATTTCTTCTCTTTCCTGCATGGAAAAAGAAAATAATTAACTAATTTTCAATAATCAATAATTCCTTAGTTTTCACTATAATTCTTTGATATATTACCATCTTATAATATAAAGGAGATATGATTAAGGAAAAATATAAGGAAATAAATGTCAAATTCATACCTTTTCCATAGCTCAACAACAAACATGGGAAAGGATGGGGAGACATGCACTGTAGTGGTCCCTGATTTAGCTCTGAATGGCGAACCGGTAGAAAATCATCCACATGGGACGATTGTATGGAGTGACAATTGATATTGAAGGTGTGAGTGAATTAGCGCACTTTGAAGTTATAGAAATTGTCGATGACAGTAATCCCTACCCCATGCTTCTAGGAATCGATTGGGCTATTAATATGAACGAGGTCATTAATTTGAATAAGAAGAAAATGACCTTCGAAAATAATTCGCTTAGGGTTGTAGTTGCAATGGATCCTGCGGAAGGAGCACATTATACCGAACTTGTCACTGATTATATAGAAAGTGACGACAAGATCGATCAAATATATAAGATAACAACGTGAGATGATGATTGGATCAATCCAATGGCAGATGGATGAATCGCATGGGACCGGCAGAGTTCAAGCACTTCTAACTCAGATGAGGAATTAGAGCATTGGAAGAACCGCTTACCTGAGGTATATACATTGCAATGCAATACGATGATGAAGTCACTACTTTGTGTTTCATCGGAGGTAAGAAAGCTACCTTATTATAATGGTCTGACTAACGTATATATATATTTTTTAGATGAATTTGATCAGGAAGTCCCTAAAGTCCACCGTTTCCAAGTATTAGAGTTGGCGATGTGCACTACACCTACATGATGGTGGGGTATTCATAAGGAGAGTTTTTCTAGTTGGAGGGATTACACACAAATTATGAAGTTAGGATTTGGGCATGCTAATACAAGAATGACTAAGAAGTACAGTTGGAATGCTGATCCATGTAATCATCTGGCAAAGAGAACTAAGGCGTGGGGCATGGAGCTATAGCGAGAATGGGTACATATATTTTGTCATACCATGGATACCATCCCCATGAACTAGAATATAGAAACAGAGCTCCACCACGGGACTACAGAGTTGGATGTATTGAGGGAAAGTTTCTTATTGACCTTTAGCTTTGAGGACTTGTTTGCAAGCATCGACGAACCGCTTCAAGAGATTAAAGTGGTTGTCTTTAGAATGCCAAAGGAACCTATGTAATGGATCCAACCTGATTGGAGCACCCAGCTACGCCATACATTGGAATGTTATAATGTGACTGCTGAAGAGGAGGAATAATACCTAAGGAATATCAATATTCCATAAACAAAAGGGCATCACAAAATAGAAGGACCATAGGTGGAGAACCCAGACATCTCCGCACCTTTGAAAACAAGATAGCTAAACATTAGCACTCAGGAAGAACCAAAGTTCACGAAGATTGGATATTATTAGGACGATGCTACAGTGGAAAAAGTCATTGAATTACTTCACGAGTACCAAGATCTCTTCCCCACTAAGATTTCATATTTAAAGGGAATACTTGGTGATTTGGGTGTTATGCAGATCACATTGAAGCCAGATGCGAAGCCTGTTAAACAAAGGCCTTATTTTCTTAATCCTAAGTATATGGAGAAGGTTCATCAAGAGCTGGATAAAATGTTGGATGCAGGCATTATAGAACCTGTTGAAGAGTCTGATTAGGTGAGCCTGATAGTAGTCCAAGAGCAGAAAAAAAAAGGATGAAATAAGGATTTGTGTAGATATGTTGAAGATCAATGATGCATGTGTTCATGATCCATTTCCAACGCCATTCACAAATGAAATGTTAGACAATGTAGGAGAACAAGAGGTCGATTCCTTTACTGATAGGTTTTCTAGTTATCACCAAATTAATATTGCGCCAGAGGATCGAAGAAAAACCACCTTCGCAACAAAGTGGGGTTACTTTCAGTGCACAATTATGCCTTTTGGATTAAAGAATGCGCGTCAAATATTTTCCTATGTAGATATAACATTGGACAAAGAATTCATCCATAAGTTTATAGAAGTATACTTCAATGACTGGACTGTGTTTGCATTGGTAAAATGCCATGTAGCAAGTCTACACCTTATGTTGTATACATGTCGAAGATACCAAATTGTGCTGAATTTGAAAAAAATTATATTTTGTGTTCCTTTTGGGATCTTTCGGGATCATGTCGTGTGTAAGCAAGGATTTATGGTGAACCCTACAAATATCAAAATGATTGTGAACTTGGAGGCACCTAGAAACGTCAAGCAGCTAAGTGCAACACTAGGACACACTAGATACTATAGATAATTCATTAAAGCCTATGTTCAAATTACTGTGCCTCAGAAAAAACTACTGAAGAAGGATGCAACATTCTGTTGGGATGAGGAATTCCAGTGCAGCTTAGATGTGTTGAAAGAAAAGATGGTGACTATGCCAATCCTCATATTTCCCGATTGGGAGGAGGAGTTTCATGTACATGTTAATGCTTCTTGCATTTCATTTGGTGTAGTTCTATCATAAGCAAGTGAAGGAGAACTTGATCATCCTATAGCCTTCACAAGTAGGAAGTTATCAAAGGATGAAAAAAATTATTCAATGACAGAGTGTGAGGGGTTGGGCATGGTCTTCTCATTGTACAAATTCCAGCATTATCTGTTAGGGGGACATTTCAGGATGAATAGAAACCATTTTTCCTTAAAGTACCTAGTCAACAAGCCTGCGTTGTGGGGAAAGATTTGTTGGTGGTTGTTATTATTCCAGGAATATGGTTTTCAAGTTATTGTGAAGCCTGATTAGTTGAACTCTGGTCCAGACCACCTATCAAGGTTTCAAATAAGCGAAGAACCCAGTAATTTGGAGGAAGGGTTGTCAGACGTGAAATTCTTTACGGTACATGTAGCAGATGACCATTTTGTTGATATTATTCAATTCTTAACTACAGGGATGGAACCTAAAGTATATACAACTCAGCAGAAGAGAGAACTATTAGTTCATGCAACAAGATTTGAAGTCATTGTGGGACATTTGTACAAAATGGGTGCAAATGAAATATTGTGAAGATATGTGTTAGAATTTGAGAGTGATACTATTCTCGCTGAAGCTCATAGGGGGGATGCGGGAGGCCATTATGTAGCGAAAGCAACCGCGCAAAATATTTTGCACGCAGGTTTATGGTGGCCCACATTGCATAAGGATTCTAAAGCATACTGTAAGGCATACGATGCATGTCAAAGGTCTTGCAAAATGCCATGGAGGGGTGAACTACCACTACATCCTTAGGTATCTTTACAGACATTTGAGAAGTGTGTGATCAAATTTATTGGGCCAATTCAGCCGCCGGGAAAGAGAATGGGTTCACACTATATTACCATCGTCGTAGAATATCTAACCATATGGGTGGAAGCACAAACGGTGAAGGATTATACATCAGCTACTGCAACAAAGTTCTTATTTGAATATGTCTTAACACGGTTTGGATGCTTAAAAGTATTAATGAGTGAAAGGGGAATGCACTTTCTGAAAGAAACGATTAGCGTGATGACAGATGAATTTCAAGTCTACCATCAGAAGAGCACACCATATCACCTACAGGCAAATGGGACAATCAAAGCTTTTAACACAATTTTGGAGAACGCGTTGACGAAGGTATGTAACGCGCAGGGAAATGATTGGGATGTGAGCATACCTATAGTATAATGGACCTATAGGACAACCTATAAGAATCTGACAGGGAAAATGCCATTTAGATTAGTCTATGGTGTCGTAGCAGTGATGCCTATGGAATACATTGTACCTAGTCTGTGCATAGAAGCTTTGAAAGATATGGCAGATCACGAAGCCTTGGACGAACAGCTCGTGCAACTAACGGAGTTAGAGGAGGAATGCGAAAAAGCATGGCATGACTACCATATTAATCTCCTCACTTTCAAGATAAATGATCTTGTGTTGTTATACGATAGCAAGTTCACCAAATTTTTGGGTAAATTCCAGATGCATTGGTTAGGACCATATATTGTCGAGGAAATTACAGAGGGTGGTGTATTTCAGCTTACGAAGCTGAATGGCGAACCTTTTCTAGAAAAAGTGAATGGGAGTTGTTTGAAGCTATATACAGGGGATCCTTCCCCTATGCAATGACCATATGAATGCAGGACAGTCTTAGTGCTCCATGCAGCTGCAAGGGAGCCCGTGACTCTAAACTACACTGCCCGACTGGGAGGATATGGCAGCACGTAGGCTACGTGAAGATTGGGGAGGTTACAATAGATGAAGCTGTGATGAGGATGTTGCGCCATGGAGGAGGGACCACGTAGCCCAACCCAAAAATAGTCGTTGGAGTTTTTGTAGCTAATTTGACTAAGAAAACCCCGTTAGAAGGAGTGAGTAGGCATTAAGTAAGGTGCCAATATTTGAAAATATGCCTCCAAAGCTGCATTTATGACAAAATTATGGATGGAATGGTTAGATTTGAATCTAAAAATTGCTATAAGTATGCCCTATTGGTCTGCAGAGAAACACATATTTTCTACAAATTTCTTGCATGCACCAAGAAGATTGTGAGGTTTTTCTAAAGCACTCAGAGCTTGTCCATTATTCTAATACATTGTGTCGAGTTTCTTTGGAGAGGATAGTTGAGCGGCGCAAGGAAAATTTTAAGGATGGAAAATTTTCTTGAAGTTTAAAAACATTCGCGAATCTCAGTAATCCCTAATATGCAAACTATAAAATGTTTATTGATATATTTGTAAAATTATTCAAATTTATAATGATTTTATAGATAGTCTCTATATAATATTGGTTATTTTTAATGTAAAATAATTTTATATTCTAAAATTTGGACGAATCGTCTTTTATAAAAATTGGAAATTGGTGAATCTTTTTGTGGAAAAGTCATGGAAAATTAGCCCACTGGGCTAATATTAGCCCCTTTCCATGCCTGAGCCTATGAGTTTTTGAGGCTGCGGTGGCTGAGGCCCTAGCTTTGGAAGCTACGGGCATAGAAGCCACACCAACAATACCTATGACGCCAAGGTCGCCTAGTCCAAAACAATTTTCTTCTAAGTCAAGGAAAAAGAATTTTATTGTCGAACCAGTGTGCCACTTGCTTAGAAAGCATCTATAGGGGGCGCGACAAAAGCGGAAAATGGACAAGTAGAAGCAAGCTTTTGTTCCCCTAGATCTAGATGAAGAGGAACTCTGCATTGGGATTAAGGATTTGGACACCAAGGACAATGAACCAACAACTATGCTTCTGGTATATGTACCTCTGTGAAGAGGATAGAATAAGGTGACCAATGACCCCAATTCCAACAAATTTTCAATTGCTACGCCACTACTCCTAGCTGACATTCCATTTGAGGAAAAGCTCTTAGCGTGCATACTAGCGTTGAAGATGGAAGATTGGGACCTCGCCAACCAGGCAAATTTCCCGCTCCTAGCAACAAATCAATATATGTCCCACATATACTATGAAGATACACGGTTCATGAAGTTGGAACCCATGAAATGGGTCTAAGGACTTCAGCTGGTGGGACTATTACACATGCTATTCGTACCCCATTTTCACCACTCCAACATTAGCACGACATATGTGTGACAGTTACTAACACTAGTTCATAATAGGTGTTTATGGCTAGGTGAGCCTATCCCCATCACAAATATGTTAATCCATCAGATTACTAAACTACCATATAAAGGAGTGGACCCAACAAAGGAGTTTACGGACAAGATCAAGGAAAAACAACTCACAGAATGCATGAAGGCAAAGTTCAGGTTTATAAAGGGGAAGCAAAGATATTATATTCACTCCATAATAGATCATGCAGTACAGTTCGCACCACAAATCCTAGTGGGAAAGATAATCCAGAAGTGTTGTGCAGATGAAGTGCCCTCACTGGTAATTTCATTAGCAATGTAGTGTGTGAATGGGGTCCAGTATCTCTGTAGAGAATTTTTGGAAAATTGTCATGAGGCGTAAGAGGAGAGAAAGTTTTTCCACTATGCTTGGCTCTTATTACTAATCATTTTGGTGGCCTGGAGGCTCCCATAGGACAACTAGTTCCCTCTGCTGAATGAGACCCTCCTAGAGGCAGCGAAGTTTACTTCGCTATGGAAGATAAAATATGTAGAACAGAATACAGAATCCAAGGTTCTTTGGGTATTCATGGAGATGAAAAATCCGAATGGATGTCAACCAGAGGCCAAGGCTATCTCTCACCTTATTCAAGTAGCTAAAGGCCTTCGCAAAATTTAAGGTAGACTTTCATAATGTCTGGATCCACACGAGGAAAGACCCTAAAGAGGTGTGGCCTAAGCTGCCATACTCAATAGTAGACACATATGTGCACGAGGTTATGGGTGAATGGCCAACAGAGTGGCATGAGCCTACCCAGTTGGATTTTGGGACAAGCAAAGTAGGAGAGATATCCTTCGTGCAAACCTTTGCTATGAAAAAAAAAATAAAAAGAATAGGCAATTTCATGGGAGAAGGTTGCCCAGTAGAAGAAAAAAGAAGTTGTTGCTAAGGCAGCTATGGAGGAAGAGTGGGTTGCGAAGGAGCATGATGTTAAATAGTAGGTTGCGAAGGAAAAAAAAAGATACCAAAGCAAGCAACAAATCAGCTTCACAACACACCGATGAGCAGGAGATATCTACACAAGGAGGCGATGGGGGTGAGGAGGTGTCCACCCCCTTTAAATTATAGAAGTGCCCCAAAGAGATAGCAACTGGTCCACGAAAGAAGTCGAAGTAAAATAAACAATCACAGGTGGACCCTCTAGTGCTCATAGAGGGTGATATAGATGATATCGGCGATAAGGTTCATGATAACATCCGAGCTGTGGTCTCATTTTGAGTAGCAATATATGCAAGAACTAGGGAGTCTCTAGGAGGATCTGCGCAAGTTGCAGATCTAGGTCAGTAGGATCTAGGCAAGCATTGGGCAAGCAGGTGTAGTGCAAGTGAGCCTGACTCAAGCAAGCGTGAATGTTCTAGAAGTAGAACGAACAATGGACATAAGGATCATTCCTTTACCAAAACGATCCTTGCAAGCAGATAACTAGGACAACCACAACAGGCTAGAAAATATCAAAGCTATTGGGATCAATGTGGTTGTGCTACCACTCCAGGCCCTCCATGCATTGCATCATGGGGTCTAAGATGAGTTACAAATCAGGGAGTAGTGCGCCCTTGTAGTCCTCAGTGAGTTTCAAGTCCACAATGCACATATGTATGAGGAGAAGACACAAGAGATAAAGGAGAAAGAGGAAATTCAAGTGTGAAGCACAAATCTAGAATTCATAATTGAACAAGCCTCTCAAAAAGTTCTAGAGTTGCATATCCCAGATGATGCATAGGACGAGATGAAAGTAAAAATATTAACTAATGTGGTGTGTGATGCCGAACATGAGGTTGGGTGAGTCACTTTTGAGTTTCAAGTGAATATTTTCGAACTCTAGCTCAAGCTTCAACCAACCACATTGCCAGAAGTTCGGGAACAAAGAGGTGCAGCTATCAAAGAATCTATGGGTCAACTAGATGTCGTTGTTCATGGTTGCGACCAGATATTCAATCAGGAAATGGGCCTATCGGATACATTGCAGGAGGACTCCAAGTTGCAATAGTTGAACATAGATATCAGGGAAGCGCAGTAAAAATATGATGAAATCAGTATGACTATGTGGTCGTTGGCACCAGTCCAGCACTTCGCATGCTTGTAGGAAGGCAAAGTGATTCAAATGAAAATCCATGAGTTGTAGACAAAGAAGTCCCTTCTAAGAGATTAGCTTCAGCCTTAGACAAAGGGGGCCAAACAACTTTCACATAATATTCATTAAAAGATGAAGGCCATGCAACAGACCAAGAGGACTATGCAACTTGCAGTGGAGGGGCCAACCACAAATAAATTGGTCTAGGAGGTAAAACAAGTAGTAGAATAAAGTACCACAGAGCTTCAAAACACTAACTAAGTCATTAAGCGAACTCTGACATAAAATGCACCAGCCAGTGGAGTGACTTGAGGGCAAGTCACGATCTTTGTGTTGGGGGGCTCTTGGGATGGGGTCCCCACGGGTATAGTTGGATTAAGATAGTCATTTTTTGTAAATAATTTTGTAAGAATGTAAAGTCTTCGCAAAATATGGATGCAAAGTGTGCAAATATATAGGAGTTAAAAGGGTCTTAGACCCTTGTTTTGGTCAATTTTGAAGACTTACCCATGAATCAGGGGCAATGGTATTGTATTAGAAAGGCTATAAATAGTTGAGCCATAGCGAGTATTAGAGATAACTTTTGATAGATATGAATAGAGAGATGAATGAATGAATAATGTTGTAATAATTTGATAGACAGTAAAGGTTTGTTCCTATTATTAGCGAAGGAAAGGCTCCATATTTGAGTGCACAGAGACTTGGAAGAGTCCACAGCTAAGTGCGTGGACCCCTGCAGCTAAGTGCATAGGGTAGTTGAATTCTATACTAGAAAGATTCTAATTAATAAAGACTAGTTTTGGGTTGGAAATATTTGCATCTATGTTTTATCTGTTTATCCGTTTACCTGTTTATCTTTATTTAAATATTGTTTCCATGAGTTAATGTGTTTCCTTTATGTGAATCAAGTAATTGAATATGTTTATGCTTATTAAAGATACTCAATGATATTTACGATGTATATAGATATCGGAAGAAAAGATAGGTTTGTGTGACAACAGATCTAGGCCACAAAAAACCTTATAGTGAGGCTATATTCTTAGGATCTGAATAACGCAATTGAAGGGTTTCATGAACAATTGAAGGTATTTAAGATTGGCTTCAAGGTTTAAGGTCTATCAGAGGATTAGATATGCACGAACGTGAATCTAGGCTATAGAAACTCACCACATCATCTCTATATGGAGAAACTTGGTTGTTGCATCCCCCAATACTACTTCAGGCGAGACTACACCCCACACTATGCAAGTTGTTGCAAAAGGGCTAGCAATGTAGGGTTTTGTTTTTTGGCACAATTAACTCTGAACCTGGGTCAAGACCCCTTAAGCCAACAGATGGAAGTTTATAGAATATAATCAATGTGAAAACATGTATACCACGTGAAGACAAAGAGGAATTGACTACATCAAGGAATTCCTCAACAATGAGTCCTTCTACTCCTATTCAAGCACAACAAAGTATTCAACAAGTAATCCCATGAACAAATAATAGGACAATGTAACAGAGTCAAGAAAGGACTACTCCAAGCAGACCGCAAATACTCGCAATGCCATCTACCTCAAGCACAACATCAAGTGACATGTCAATCTGATATTCGGCAAGCATAAGAAGACAAAAATTCATAAATTTAAGTGAATTCATGAGAAAAATGAAATTAATAGTAGTGCTTGTCTGAATTCCTTATTTGTATTGTTTTTTCATGTTGATAACCCAATCCATTCTGAAGATGTAGTCAAAGAATAAAAATGGGTTTTGTAAATGGATGAATAAATAGAAGCAATAGAAAAGAATGACACATGGGAGTTAGTGGACATTATGTAAGGAAAACAAGTCATTGGAGTGAACTGGGTCTATAAAACCAAGAGAAACGTTGAAGGAAATATTGAAAGGCATAAATAAAGGCTAGTTTTCAAAGGATACAAGCAACAACATGGAAGAGCTTATGCAGAGACATTTGTGCTAATCGTGAGAATGGAGACAATGCGTACAATGTCGTCAATTTCCACGCAACATAAATGGGAAGTGTGTCAAATGGATGTAAAATCATCGTTCTTAAATGGAGTACTAAAAGAGGAAGGATATGTTGTGAAACCACTTGTTTATGAGGTAGAAGTCTAAGAATACAAGGTGTATAGGTTGAGGAAAGCTCTTTACAAGCTAAAGTAAGCACTGCATGCATGTTATAACAAGATAGATGCTTACTTGATGGAAAATGGATTTAACAAATGCGATAGTGAGTCTAATATTTGCATAAAAGAGAATGATGGTATGCTTCTTATTGTTGTTCTATATGTAGATGATTTGATTTTTATAGGAAATGATGATTTCCTCATCACTGATTTCAAAGAAGTCATGAAAAGTGAGTTTGAAATGACTGACTTGGGGTTGTTAAGGTATTTTTTGGGCATAGAAGTGAAGTAAACAAAAAATGGTATTTTTATCTCCCAAGTAAAGTACGTAGCAGATATTTTCGAGACGTTTAATATGAAAAACATCAAGCTCACACCAGCTCCAACTGTCATGGGATTGAACTTCAGAAAACAATATTGCAACGACAATCTCAATCTGACATTATACAAAAGTATAGTGGGCATCTTGATGTATTTGACGGCAACTAGGCCGGATATAATGTATGTAGTAAGCCTGGTGTCAAGGTTCATGGAGACACCCAAGGAGACACATTGGAAAGCAACAAAAAGGATTCTAAGGTATGTCACTGGGATAAAGTAGTATGGTATTTTGTACACCGCTACAAATAATTTTAGGTTGGTTGGTTACACTGGCAGTGACTAGGGAGGAAGTGTCAATGATAGAAATGGTATGTTAGGATATGTTTCTCATTTGGGTTTGGGAGCCATTTCATGGGACTCCAAGAAGAAAATGATAGTGTCATTGTCAATAGTAGAAGCTGAATATGTCAACGTAACAACAACATCGTGTCAAGAAATTTGGATGAGAAGAATGTTGAGGGATTTATGCCATGAGCAAGAGGGAACTACAATAATTTTCTACGACAATAATTCCACAATTGCACTATCAAATAATTATGTTTTTCACAAGAGGACCAAGCATATTGATGCTAAATATCATTTTATTAAAGAATTGATTA
The DNA here is from genome assembly GCA_000404065.3 of Pinus taeda. Lineage (NCBI taxonomy): Eukaryota > Viridiplantae > Streptophyta > Pinopsida > Pinales > Pinaceae > Pinus > Pinus taeda. The sequence continues at coordinate 16,344 of APFE031559621.1, read as the reverse complement.
ACAATGGTGAAATTGTGTTGCAGCACTGTGGGTCACAGGAATAATTTGCAAACATATTCACTGTAACATCCTTAACCCAAAAAGTATAAAATTAAGATTGATAATGTAATCTATTCATTTAATGGAATTACTCTAATATTAAATGACTCATCGTTATGTCAAAACCCAAAACATCTTTAAGGATTTATTAAAGGTTTAAATTACGCATTTAGATTGCATGTAATGTTATTGTTGATATTCAATAATGCCATTGATTCATTTTAACTCCTCGCTGGACCTCCATGTAACCTGCATTAACATTACTGAGTAGACTTACCTCAGGATGGTCCCTCCTCATTAAGGTGGGAGAGCCTTGAGGACCTTTCTTGTCATTGTCGTCCCTCTCCTCGCTGACCACACAGTCCTGCATTAATGTCATTTAATCCAACCATTCAGAAGAGTCTCAAACCATTTCATATGGCATACAACCCATCATTGGATCTAGACAAATCTACAATCTCAACAATTCAGGGCTCACAGAGTAGGTTAATTCCTTTCTCAACAATGAGAGGTTCATTTGGCTATGATTTGCTTCAGCTCTTTGGATATGCGATGGAAGGGGAAAGAATGGTGACCTGGTTCATTGTTCCACCATGCTTGTGCCCTCAACCTTATAAGTATATTCAAACCCTTAAACTGATAACTCAGAACCTTCTGATTAAGGATTCTCTGCTATGATTCTATGTGTATCCCTTCATGAGCTTGATGGAAGACTGATGAGGGTTTTAATGATTCCCTTTGTACAAGCGTAACTACTACAAAATGGATTCAAAATTTCTGGTGGAGCGAATCGATTTCGCGTAGCAGCATGAGGTAAACCATAGTTTTCATAGGGTTTGACACTTAAAATTACTCTCCAAATTTTGCTAAATCTCCTTGTGCACCTAGAAGTTTCTTCTGTAGCTCCAAGGGATGGTAAACTCCAACCTAGGTAAATACCTTCATTTTATTGCAAGTTTTCAAATTAGTAGCCAAGTTGTTATTCTATTTCGGTCCTCATTGTAGGTGTTCTCTTTGTAGGTACATATATTGGTGGTTCGAAACTCTACCTCCGACATGGGAGATTTGGGCGACAACATTGCTCTAAATTAATCTTACTATCCTCGTTTTACAAGTGGGTTTTGATTCAGATCTTTCCTGATATTTCGACCTCTTAGACCAAGCCTTCCATGGACGGAGGGTTTTTATGAAGTGTAATTAAATAGTATTATAAGCCTTGTGGCCGGAATGTTATTGTTGTGAGCAATTGTAATTAGTTAATTTGAACTTTTCAGCCTTTGCATTACCAACATGACAGCTTGGACTAGCTATTCGATTCCATGAGGTTTCTGCAAGAAGCCTAACTATGAATTACTTAGCATAAGGATTATATATTAAATTTTTGTATCTAATCTACCGTGATAGCTCAGCTTTAGATTTTATTGACAATTGGGTTCATTTCTATATCAGTTTAATTTCATGAACTGAATTTCATTATTTATTATGTAAATGGTTAGACTATGTTATTATGTCTATGGATGTCAATACTTTGTTTCTAAATATAATCATTTCAGTCCTACTTGATTATATTTACGGTTTAATATCTCAGAGGGTTAGGGTTTTTAACATAGCCTAGATACTTGGCTCACAGTGAGTTCTCTCTAGAACACGACCGAGAGCTGATAAACCCTAGTTCGTCAACTGCTTACAATCCAAATCCATAGGATGGTTTGGTCGACTAGATTTATAAAGGTTTCCTCTTCCATAAATAGGTAGGCAGATGCCACTGTAAATTCTGGGAACTTATATTTTGTATATTTGCATATATTTTCCAAAGAATTATGTAAAATATCATGTTATAGTTAGATATAGAAATACAAGAAAATAATACTAATTCTCTAAACTAAGTCCTTCATTGCTAATGTTTAGAATGTTCACTATAAATAACCACTAAAATTTTTACTATAAATAATCATTTCCATGTAGGTAGATATGTTCGCTATTTCTTGTATGCCCTAGTTACATGTAGAAATCTAGTATCAATGTAAAGTATCTAAAGACAATATTTTCTACTCTTATCAGTGACAGAATAATGTTAATTCTATAATCTAGCATTTTAACTTACTTTCTGTTGTAACAATAAACAATCTATTCTTTCCTAGTAATAATTATTGACACGGTAATATTACTTATCTATTTTCCTATGTTGAGTGTCATTTATGCACGTAACTCCTTTATTTTGGAAGGTCTCTCCACCCAGCCTTGGATCCGGAAATTACATCCAAAATCCCCCTCCAAGCTCTTCCACTTTCGACAATGATTACCAGTCTCGTACCTTGGGTGTCAAGACTATGTACAGCCTCAAGTCTTGTACCCCACAACTGTTATCACATTTTTTCCCCACTAGCTAAGTTGTCCATCTCTAGCAATAAATAATCATAGTACATTTTCATTTTCCTCTTTCTCCAGCCCCCTGAGGATTCTGCCCTTTTTCCTTTTGGATGAGTAGGATAAAATAACTATTTCTAACTGTTTTCAAAAGTTAATTTAACTGATTCTCCAGTTCTTTTACAAACAGATCCAAAATATTTTAATTAATACTTAACAACATATGTTCTAGCTTTTCAGCCTAATTTTTTTAAAAATTCATATGAAACAAAATAAAATTAACAGAGGTAAATAAAAATTGCTTAAAACAGTTATTGGTGTATCACTCAGTGTTACAACTCTTTGGTGAAGTAAAATTATAAGTGCGGACACAAACAAAATTCCTCTCCCGATAATGGGTTTAGCCATAACAGATACATTCTATGGAAGATTTCCTTATGTTATAACCAATCAAGAGGGCCTACCTCTTCGTACGCTTAGCCCGTTTGATGCTGTCCTTGCTTTCCCGCTCAAGCTATCTCTGGCTTCCTGCTTCAAGCTCCTAAAACAAGTAAACAACAATAGACAACAAACGTGATAATAGACAAATTGTAATTCAACCTACTTAACAAGTCAAGAAACATTAACCCATGAATACGTAAGATGACAAATCATGTAGGAAATCAACCGATATTTGCATATATTAATATCAAAGATAGGTTACAACCATTTTCCTTGACGTTGCAGTCTTCTTTTGACAAGACCAGGTTCCCACACACTTCTGCTAGCATTCCATGATGGCCTCAATCCACAATATTTTTAAGGCTCTTCCATGTAGGCTTCACTCCAAACCAAATCACATTTCTCCCTCACATAACTAGATAGCTACAACTTAGAATAGCTTGTTGTTACTCCAAACCAAAATAGCACTAGCACATCAACATTAAGACTAGCTTTTTCTTGGGAAGAAGGGACGTTTATATAGGATGAATGAATAGGAGATGGATCCTCTTCTCATGGGAGAAGGGCTTATCCCTTGAGGTAGTTCCATCATTATAGGGGAAAGGAGCCTGAACTGACATCCTCGGCCCCATCCGGCCAAACCATTTACTAGACTTCGTTACGAAGCTTCTAGAGCTGGAAGCTTTGGCTCCTAATTTAGAAAAATTTCCATAACAAGACTAGCATGACTGGAACATAGCTTAGTCACTCTAGTTGGTGCTAGGGATAGTGCTAATCTCTGCACATTGATGCGGAGTAGACAAAGGTTAATAGCGTTAGCCTTGTAAACTCGGCAAAACAAAAGTTTCCGGGAAAGTGGTGCAAAAGAGAATTGGTTTTCTCATGAAGAGGGACACAATGGGAGTTTCTTCATGAAGGAAAAGCATGTGGGGTTAATTGTAGAGGTACTCTAGGATAAAGGAATGGGGAGTACAAGGACAGTGAAAAAATGTTGTGTAACAGATTCCCCCTAAAGCATGAAGGCCGATCTAGAGTGAGGGATCAAATGCTTTATGAATCAGTGCGAGGAACCATAGTCTATTGTCGGAAAACTTGCAAGCAAGTATACATACATGTACATAACTGAGAACTCTATCAAATGATACATGAACCATGGCATGGACACAACCATCCAAAGACTAATCATGTAGATGGATCCAAGTATGGGCGCAGCCATTTATCAAAGAGGATCATAATGAAACCAAGGTATGGTCATAGCCATCCAATAATGAAAAGGATCACATATGATAACTCATGGTCTGGTCGCAACCATCCAATAATGAGAAGGATCACATATGATAACTCATGGTGTGGTCACAACCAGCCATCTGAAAGAGACATGCATATCAACATAACCATGTCACATCACTTCACAACCTGGATTTTTTTGATCTAAGTCCGGGGTCTTGCGCTCCAACACGACCTTATTAAAGTACAAATTCTAACATGTGACTAGATTTGTTGACATCAAACATGCTAGAAAGTCGCTTGATTACCAGTCAGTAATGTAAACTATTAACAAGTGTGAGAGAAACCACTAATAATGACAATGTTGTTCAAGGTACTATCAACACAATCCACAGAATGTGAATAGAGGAACTAAAGTTGAACACCCATGAAATCACTCAATCAAAAGCCAATGATGTGAACTTGTCATTGAGTGTGAAGAACTTGCCATTAGGGCATGCAATCTTTAAGATACCGAAAAGGAGTCTCTCATTCCACTTCTCACATAACGAGTTCAAGTCAATGGAAAGTGACCATGTCAAAGGAGGGCTATAATGAATCCCACATCATCAACGTGAGAAAAAGGGATGTAAAATGATTTTGGATGATACAGAGAATAAGAGGTAAGTGCAACTGCAGAAGGACAACTCTTGAACATATCAGCAACACAGTTGGAAGTTTGGCAGCTTTTTGATCCATAGGATTAGTGGTCATGATGATGTGGAAGAGATTAAATGGAAGGAAAACTTAACGGCCCAAATCCAGGTAGGTAAATGATACAAAGGAGGATATCCCAACCCAACACGAAGCAAAGAGTATCGCGTTCAAGAGCAAGCTACCAACACAACTGATAGGTTCCCAAATTTTCCCCCACCATTCCTAGTAGGTACCCCAATTATGTTTTAATCGAAAGCTTGAAGGGGATATCATATGCTTGCACTATAAGTTCATCCTTCAGATGAATCTGACCTAGTAAGCTTAATGAGCCCTAGGAAGGAGAAGCTCGTGTTCGTCATGGTGACGAATCTGATATCGTTTAATAGTTTAATGAGTCTAACAAAGGTGTAACCCGGTATTATTTTCACGTTTAAAAAGTTTGAAAAGACATGTAAAAGAAAACTTCACATGGTCCCTTTTCGTACATTTGTGTCTCTCGAGCCCGAAAAGGTAGAAAATGATACTTGAGATAACTACTCGACCATTTCAGTCAAGGAGTACCTTTTTCATAAATAGTGCATCACAGCTCGAAAAAGGGGTAAACTTATACTGGGCTCATGACATTTTGCATCCGTTAACGAGTTCGAAACGACAAGGGCTTGACAATATTCTTGTGTTTAAAGGGTCGAAAGAGATCTTGAAAGTGGACCCCCAATTTTATTCACTTTTATGAGTCAGAAGGAAAAATACTCAGAAATCTTTTCATATGAGTTTTACAAGTCGATAAAAGAGTTGAAACATGACTCGCCTTGGAGGAACAGGTGGTATAAAGGGTAGCAACTAGTTGCAGCAATGGTGGAATTGCTCAAAACATGTAATGGTCAGGAGGCTAGCTAAAAAAACCACTCATCGATGCGGTCCCTCAGGAATGGAAAACCAACCATGTGAAAGGATATGATCAGCCAAAGAGATGGTGGTGATGGAATGAAACAACCAAGGCTCATATAGTAGAAATTAGCTGATAGAAATGGAAATCATGAGATGTAAATTGGGCATGGATTCATTTTTACATAAGCTTGAACCATGAAGAACTCTGCTTGGATTCGGTTTCATGTTTACATAAGCTTGAAATGAAAATCTATGCTTGCTATAAGTTTCGATGCCCCCAACATAATGACTAAATCGAGCTACATGCCCCCCAAGCTTCATTTTAGTCAACTAGGTGGATGGAATGATGGTTCACTTTCGAGATCCAAGAAAGACTCGACTGGAATTTTTTGAGATCTTAATCAAAGACTTGATTTGGAAATGGGAGGTGCTTCATTTTTTAATGAGGTTGACACAGTAAAAGAACTATCCTCAAGACATTTGTTTCATTTTGTAACGAGGTAGATATAGGAAGAAACTATCCTCATATTCCTCGATTCATTTTTTAATGAGCTTGACACAATACAAGGAACTATGCTCACCCTTTGTTCCATTTTTTAACGAGGTTGACACAAGGCCAAGAACCATCCTCATGACTCCTTGCTTCATTTTTTAACGAGGTTGACACAAGACCAGGAACTGTCCTCACACATATGTTCATGAACCATACAAGACCATGGCTCCCAAGAGGTCTTCACTAGATGAAAGAACCACACTCTAGGAGGAATACATCTCAATTGGTACCATAGAAAGATCAGGTTCAAATTCCCCCAGTACATAATGTACTATACCATCTATGTGACTATCAATAGATGTGGAGACAGAACGAGTAACCACATAATTAACCTGTGGTGGGGAAGGTACTTCTTCCAAACAAAAGCTGATAAGGGTTGATAATTGCAAAGGAGGCGCTTGGTGACCAATGAAAGGCAATTGATCAATAGTCACAATTTTCCCTTCGTGCGAAAAACAAACCACATGGAAAAGATAAGAAAGAAGAGCTCCCATGATATAAACATAGTCACATCCAAGGAGAATATTGAAATCTAAGGGACCTTGGACTGCCATCACATCTATATAGACAGTCTTCCCTTCTAAAGTAATAGGGAACTTCAGAAGGACCCCTAAGGGTTAACTGGATCCTTGGTTAAAAGCCAACAGATTCTGAGTGATATGCACAAGTTGTGGGCAGCCCAAAGCTTTCCAAGTAGTAGAAGACATGATGGTAATAGACGAGCCTCAATCTAATATAGTGCCAGGTACTACCATATTATAGGCTTGTATTGTAATCTGGAAAGACACATAAGATGGGAGGCAAAAAGCAGTCAATAGACCCCAATAAAAAGAGACGAAAAAACTACTTGGTGGGGGTATCATATGATTACCCCCATGCTCTATAGGAATAGAAGAAGGACTCTCTTGAACAACAGGGATGGGAGGGTCATTCTTCGATTCATGAGAATCTGAGGAGACTAGGAGAACATGAGTAGTATGATCACCACTCTCTTCTAGAACAAAGTGAGAAACTGGTGGAGGAACTAAGTCGACACCCTTTTCGACCAATGGTTGGTCAGGAATAGACACAAGAGTGTCTCGCTCAGGAAGAGTAGGATGGGTAAGAGATAAATCCAAGTCAATCTCTTTACCAACTAGGAGAGGGTTAGAAGAAAGCCTCTGATAACCAACAGGAAGTTGGGGTTGAGGAGCTGTAAGGTTTTCCAAAACATTGGAAGCTTTAACTATAAGAGGACAAAGGTGAAGAATATGCTCTCCTTCACATAACCTATAGGGGAATCTAATCTTTCCCTTCCTCTTACCATCATTAGTTGAAGGCGTATCATCGACATGATCTCTAGAGGTCGGTGGGGATGGTCGATTCAGGTCTTGAGACCATACCTCTAAGACTCTAGGAATGCCAGCATAGTCTCGAAGGAGATGGTCACCCTTACATATCTTGCAAGGGAATCTAACCTTCCATGGAGGATCAAAAGCTTTGTCTACAGGAGGTGCATTTGGAGTAATAGTTGCATGGTTAGCCTCTCACTTATTTGACTTCTTCTTCTTCATCTTCTTCTTTTTCTTCTTAGCCTCATAGTTACTAGATTTCAAGCTTTCACCACGCAAAGTATAAGAGGAAGAGGAATAAATAGCGGGAGAAGGGGAGAGGTCAACCTTAGAATCAACGTTATGTGATTCAAATGAAGAAGATGGTGGGGTAAGAGATGGGACACTCGGGATCACCGAGGTTGAAGAAAACCAGACAGATAAACCAATGGTTAACCCAGGGAGGGACAACGTTGCCATATAAGGAGCACAACCATTTCTAAAAGAAGGAAAAGGACCGAGATTCCCATCCGAGGGGAACCCTTGACTAGTAGACTCTCGGAATGTTGCCATTAGAATCAAATTTTAAAGAAACACTAAGGAATATAACTTTAACCAGGAATATTTTGTGGGCAGTTAATTTCAAGACACTGAAACAAAACTTCACCCTTTCATATTTTAAGAGTCGAGAAAAGGATGAAAGGTGACTCTAGTCGCTTTCGAAGTTAACGAGCTCGAAAGGACAAGTGCTCAATGATATTTTCAAATTTAAAGAGTCAGTAAAGATCAAAAATGACTACTCAGGGTACTCTAGGCATAAAGAATTACCAAGGAGCCGTGAACTGCAGAATACCTCCAGTCGAACTAAGAAGTACGGGTAGGAAATCTCCCCGAATGCTATGTTCGGTGTATCACGTTTACAAGGCAGCAGACTCAGGTTCTTATGGATAAAGGATTGCAGACCTAGCAGGGTCTCCCTTTATATATATGACAATATGGGCAGCACAAGTCTATACTAGTGCTTTATGGTGCCAAAGCGAATGACAGCTACTAGGGTTAAAGACATCAGAACACATATCTAGCCTAGACCACTAAATATGAGCATTAAGTTTCAATGATTCCTTAGATTAATTTAATAAATTTTAATGGTTGATATTGAATTAGGTCCCAATTTCAAGGCCCTACTGTTATCATCTAACAAAACTCGTATATGCAGCTACATGAGAAAAGAGATTTTTGTTTGCTGAAAGTCAACACTAATTGAGAGATAGGGAACACAAAATCAATGCAATAATCAAAGAATGAAATATTTCTCTAATAAATATACTAAATGCACTTAATCTTCCCTTAACAACAAAACAAGTTTCATTTCATTTCCAATGCTTATGATGATGTAATTATAGCTTCTCAATAATGCTACTAATGCAATATTTTTTCTTAAGTAAACTAGAATGATGTTCTTCTTTTCATAAAATGAAAATGAATCTTTCACATAAATCACTCTAATGAAAATTTTTACAATTCCAAACAAACAAGCATCGATCAAATCCAAAGCATGATAAACAAAACTAAAAACAACCAACTAAAAACAACTTCTTCCATGAATTGAACCAACCAAACACATAAATGCTTCAATCGAGAAACCAAGCAATGTAATCTATGCTTGGAAAGATAAAAGAGACACTCAAAATAAGAGAACAAATAAGTCTCTTTCACTCATTCAATTGAGAATGAAGCAAACAAAGCATCCTAGTCACCTCTAGGAGGAAGAAGAGAGTCTGAGGGTCAAGACACACTAGCACTGGAATGGGCGAAATTTTGATTTTTTCTTAACTTAAAGACCAGAGCGACTTTTGGGCCAAAAATACCACCGATCGACACGACTTTTAGGCTAAAACTAGCACTGGTAGGACTGATCAATGCGATTGCTTGGCCAAAAATAGTGTTGATCGAGAGATTCAAGGAAAAATAAAAAAATAAAAAATAACTTCACACAGGGCCAGATTTAACACATTAGAGGGTGGGCTAAACCAAGTAAGCACATAAAACAAGCTAAATGAAGCTCTCTAGTTAGGGATAAAATGGTCAAAAAGGCGTACGGGGTCAAAATCATGAGAGAAAAACTCACTGGCCAGGATTGGGGACAAATTCTAATCTTCACTTACACGCATCAGCACAATTGCCTAACTGGCAGCAAGCACTAGAGGCTGATCAACATGACTATTTCTCAGAAAATTGTGTTGATTGGTGCAACTATCAGCAGATTAAGTGCACTGATCGAGGGAGCCAAAAAAAATTGAAACAGGGACCAGATCTACTATTATGAATTTCAAACTCAGGCCAGTAAGTAGGATAAAAGAAACAGAACCAAAGGGAAAAAGTGGAACTATAAAAGTTCACACGAAATCATGAAATCTAAGACAACCAAAAGGATGTAGTCCCCAGTGGAGTTGCCAATTTGTGATGAAGTAAAATTATACGTGTGGACACAAACAAATTCCTCTAGCCCGATAATGGGTCTAGCCACAATAGATACATTATATGGAATATTTCCTTAGGTTAGAACCAATCAAGAGGGCCTACCTCTTAGTATGCTTATCTCGTTTGATGATGTCCTTTCTTGCTCGCTCCAGCTATCTCTTGCTTCCTTTTTCAAGCACCTAAAACAAGTAAACAACAACAGACAACAAACATGATAATAGAAAAATTGTAATTCAACCTACTTAGCAAGTCAAGAAACATTAAGCCATGAATACATAAGATGACAAATCATGTAGGAAATCAATCAATAGTTGCATATATTAATATCAAAGAGAGATTAGAACCATTTTTCTTGATGTTGTAGTCTTCCTCTGACAAGACCAGGTTCCCACACACTTCTGCTAGCATTCCATGCTGGCCTCAATCCACAATAGTTTTAAGGCTCTTCCCTTTAGGCTTCTCTTCAAACCAAATCACACTTCTCCCTCACACAACTAGATAGCTACAACTTAGAATAGCTTGTTTCTTACTCCAAACCAAAATCGCACTAGCACACGAACATTAACACTAGCTTGTGGGTGGGAAGAAGGGAGGTTTATATATGATGAATGGATGGGAGATGGATCCTTTTCTCATGGGATAAGTGCTTATCCCTTGAGATATTTCCATCATTATAGGGGAAAGGAGCCCAAACTGAAATCCTTGACCCCATCTGGCCAAACCATTTACCAGACTTCCGTTACGAAGCTTCTAGAGCTGGATGATTCGACTCCTCATTTAAAAAAAAATCCATAATAGGACCGATGGGACTAGAACATAGCTCAGTCACTCCATACAGTGCTAGGGATAGTGATAATATCTACACATTGATGTGGGAGATACAAATTTCATTAACACTAAACTTGTAAACTGGGAAAAACAGATGTTTCATGGGAAATGGTGCAAAAGGGAATTGATATGCTCATGAAGAGGGACATAACGGGAGTTTATTCATGAAGGCAAAGCATGTGGGGTTCACTGTAGACATCCTCCAGGATCAAGGAACGGGGATTATAGGGACAATGACAAAATGTTGTGTAACAAGCTCCATCATCCCTGCTATTCTTTCCTTTAAGTAAACAGTGTAGGATAGGATTTCTGCATGGCTTCCTCTTCTTCCCAAGTGGCCTCATCTAGGCCAAATTGCATCCACTACACTTTAACATGGGTGATGGATTTCCTTTGCAATGTGGTTTCTCCCCCATCTTGGATACGATGAGGCTCTGCCAAAAATTATCCCTCAAGTTCTACAAGCACATTCATAATCTGTTGTCAGAAAATTCCTAAAAAAACAATTCTTAATATATTAACTTCATTTTATCATTACCTGAATAGTTTCCCTTTTAATAATATGCCGAGGTTCATACACATTTTTTTTAATAAAAATAATTGAAAAACATTGTGGACTTGAATGTGGCCTGAAAGTGTGAGTTGCATGCCACTGTCCTAATCCACTCCAAAATCTGAAATGGTCCATAGTACTAGGGTGCCAACTTAGCACAACCTTTCTATTGTAAGGTGTTTTTCCGGTGTTTGACTTTCCAGTACATGTGATCACCCAACTGGAATTATTTATGATTTCTTTTCTTATATGCATAAACCTTTTTCCTATCCTCGACAACTTAAAAGTTTTAGCGAACCTTCTTAATGGCGATCTCCATATCAGCTAACATATCAAGATCCAATGCTAACTTATTATCTAGACTATTCTAGTCCATGGTACCCGACACTTTCTTCCATACGATACTTTGAAAAGGCTCATACCCAATGATTAGTGATGTCCATTATTGTGGGCGAATTCTACCAAGTGGAGGTAATCCTCCCACTTCTGCAGTTGCTTCATTACAAACATTCTCAACATATCTTCCAAGACTTGATTCACTCATTCTATTTGACTGTCGGTCTATATATGGTACGCAACAACGAATTGAATCTGAGTACCCAACCCCGCAAAGAGGGTTTTCCAAAATGTAGATGTAAATTTTACATCCCTGCTGTAGGTCACCACTCGGGGTACCCCATGTAGTCAAAAGATTTCCCTCATAAATATGTCTACAATCTCCACCATTTTATAGGTGGATTTTATGGGAAGGAAATGAGTGGTCTTGCTCATCTTGTCCACCACAACTATGATTGGGTCATGTTCCTTCATAGTACGAGGTAACCCAGTGATAAATTCTAAAGTGATCATCTCCCATTTCCATTCAAGAATGGGTAATGGTTGCAACAAACCGGTAGGATGTTGATGTTCTGCCTTCACCAATTGGAACTCTAAGCATTTGGATAGATATTTAGCCACACCCTTTCTTAAGCCTGGCCGGAAATAAATTTTATTGATAGCAGAAAATAGTTTCTGGTATCCTGGGTGGGAGGCATAAGGCTTCCTATGAAACTCATTGCTTGACAGAGTTTCGGATAGGAATATAAATTCTCTTTCTTAATGTTAACATTTTTTCGTGGGTAATTCCATACTCAGATTGTTCCCCTTTTTTTGAGCTTTCGAAGCTTGCTTCCATAGGACTGCATATTCTAGGTCTTTGAGGGATGCTTCTCGGATGACCTCCGATAGGTTAGGTTGTGCTTAGCTGAAATGCACTTCATAAATGCAATATACTTTTCTACATAAAGTTTCTACTACTCGATTTTCTTTCCCTTTGTTGTGTTTCATGTCAAAGTTGAATTCACTCAAGAATGCAGTCCATCTCGCCTACCGAGCATTTAAACTAGACTGGTTAAAGAAATTTGTAAGACTTCTATGGTCAGTTAATAACAGAAATTTCTTTCCTAGAAGGTAATGTCACCACATTTTTAATGTGTGCATTACTGTGGTCAACTCCAGATTGTACGCAGAATAACGCTACTCATAATCCTTCAGTTTGCATGACTCATAGGATATGACCTTCCCTTCCTGCATTAATACTCCATTGACACCCTCCTTACTCGCATCTGTACTTACCACAAAGGACTTTTCCGGATCTACTACTTTTAGCACCAGTGTGGTAGTAAGTAGTTGCTTTAGTTACTTAAAACTTTGTTGGCATTCTGTTGTCTAGTGGAAAGCATGCCCTTTTTCCTGTAGTATAGTCATAGGAAAAGTTATTTTTGAAAAGCCTTTAATAAATCGACGGTAATTACCTACCAAGCCCAAAAAATATCTTATGTGAGTAATTTTTTTCAGATTGGTCCATTCCATAATAGTTTTGATCTCTTATGGATCCACCACTATTCCTTTTACTAATATGACATGGCCTAGGTACTGGATTTGACTTTTATAAAAATCACACTTGCTATACTTTACATACAACTAATTATCTTGCGAAATCTGCAATATTGTTCTCAAGTGTTGCACATGCTTTTGATTTTTTGAATAGATTAGTATATTTTCAATAAAAATCAGTACAAATTTAGCTAGAAATGGCTGCAAAATGTTGTGCATCAGGCTCATGAAAGTGGCTAGAGAATTGGTAAGGCCGAAAGGCAGTACCTCAAACTTGTAATTTCCATAACGAGTTTGGAATGCAGTTTTGCAGATGTATTCATCCTTTATTATAATTTGGTGGTAGCCGGACCTTAAGTCTATTTTTGAGAATACACTAGCTCCCTGCACTTGATCAAATAAATTGTTGATACATGGTAAAGGGTACTTATTCTTTATGATCAACTTATTTAGGTGATGATAATCAATGCATAATCCTAAGGTTCTGTCCTTCTTTCATACAAACAACACAGGGGCTCCCCAAAGGGACACACCAGGGTGTATGTATCCTTTATCCAAAAGTTCCTGAAGCCGCATTTTGATTTTTGTTAACTCAAGAATGCTCATGTGGTAAGGATGTTTTCAAACAGGAGCTGCTCTAGGCACTAATTCAATGGTAGAATTGATATCACGCCTCGGTGGAAATCTAGGGATGGATTCAAGAAACACGTCCACGAAATCCTGAATTACAAGAATATTCTCTAAAGAGGTCATCTTGTTTATGTCATTGGTGTATCCTACTTGGACAGAATAAATCTAGTAGCCCTTCCTTATGTATCTTCTAAGCTGGTTGGTTGTAATAGGACATAATTTGATGTTTTTCTTGATTCCTTGAATTTCTTTTCGCTGCCCTGACTCAGTAAGATAGCTTACATATTTTTCCTTCCAATCTACGAGGGACCAACGACCTTCCAACCAGTCCATCCCTATTGATACATCATATGAACCCAAGGGAAGGAGGGTGTTCAGATCAACATGGATGTGTTATCCTAAAACTGTTATAGGGCAATTTTTTATTTTTGCAAACACCTTCCTTTTTGTTTTGGTGGCTAGTTGAACTAGCCAAGACTTCTTAAATTTACTTCTTCGCAGCTGACATTTCTTTACCACTTTAGGACTAATGTAGCATAGGCTAGCACCTGGATCAAATAAAATAGAAATAGGTTTATCAGCAATCATACCTTCGCATTCGATCATGGTGGGCTGATATTTCGCTTGATGATCATCCAAGGCATCAACAGTTTTTGGCATGCTCCTTTCTATATCTCCCACTGTGGAGGCTTATTTCATGTTCGAAAGTTGTTCAGTTCGAGCTTTGTGTGGTAAATTCTTGTAGTAATGCGATTCCCCACATCCCCAAAATTGCAGTGTTGGTTTTGGCAGTTGGTCTGTAGCAGTTTTATTAATTCCCTCCAGTTGTCTATTATCAGTGTATGCCTGAGATTTGGGCAGGTTTCTTGCAAATTTTCTGAAAGTTCTTTGTTGATTATTTCTTCCATTTATGACTTTCGATTTCCTGTTTGATGGTAAGTTCCTAATTTTCTTGTGAATTTCCCCTTTGAGCCCCTCATTTTTCTATTTCATTTGCTGATCAGAGTTACGAGATTTTCGTACTACGTCGCCCATCGTTCTAGGATAATAAAATTCTTATTTTTCCTTCATGAAGTTGGGTAAAATACTAATAAACCATCGAATTTTAGCTTTTTCCTCTTGGATATACGAAACATATCGCAATAGGGAAGTCAATCATTTTACATATTGATCCATGGTCAAGGCTCCCAGCCTTAACTCATGGAACTCCTTTTCCTTTTAATCATAGTAACGTTCAATTAGATATTTATCTTTAAAATGTTTCTTGAATTTTTTCCATGTTACTTGTTCCTCATTAATCTTCCTCACAATTTTAATCTCTTCCCACTAGAGGGTGGCCTCTCCCTGTAATTCGTAAACTACTAGGTGTGCTTTAAGTTTGTCAGTATGTTCATAAATCTGAAAATATTTACCCATGTCGATCATCCAGGCTTCTGTTGCTTCTTCAGATTCTCCTTCAAACAATGACGGTTTTATTTTATTGAACTCGCCTTGTAATTCTATCATCTATCTTTTTGTCTTTCTTTGATCAGAAACATTATCTGAATGCCCATCTTCTTCCTCCTTATGGACTTCTGTTGATTATGCATTATCTTCCCCATTATGGGCAGTTGGGGTCTTCTCTGTATTCTTTATATTAGGTATGATCCTCGCTCATTTTGTTGGTCGGACAGACTTTTAAGGAGCTTTTCCCACTCCTAACTTAGATGTTCGTTGTTCGTCCTCAAGTTCATCATCTCTGTCTATAATTGTTGCATTGTTTCAATAAGGGAAGAATTGGCTTGTTGTGATTTTTCTCCCAGTTGTACCCATAATTCTGGGTTGGCCTCCACATAAGGCACTTTCAACTATCTTGATGATATGGGGCTCCTCTGTCTTTTATTCCTTAGTTCTGACCTTTATCTCTCTCTGTGTTCATATTCACCCATACTCAATTTATTTTTCTTTTTACATAAATATTCATACATCATAACTTAAGTGACTCTGTTAAAATAACCTAGAAGTCTCAATATGTGAGCCTAGGCTCTGATACCATTTGTAACATCCTTAACCCAAAAAAAGATTAAGACTAATAATATAACCTATTCATTTATTGGAATAACTCTAATATTAAATGACTCATATTTATGTAAAAACCCCAAACATATTTAAGGATTTATTAAAGGTTTACATTACACATTTAAATTGAATGTAATGTCATTGTTGATATTTGATAATGCCATGGATTCACTTTAACTCCTCATTGGACCTCCACGTAACCTGCATTGACATTGTCGAACAGACCTACCTCGAGATGGTCCCTCCTCATTAAGGTGGTGGTAGTGTCAGCCTTCATGTTATGAAACCAGCTCAAGAAAAGATAGAAAAGATAGATCAACGACTTAGAATTCAGCCTCTTCAAGGGGGAAACCTCCTTTACATTACATAAATGAACAATTCTTGGATGATTCAAATGA
>APFE031559616.1:175385-205512 GCA_000404065.3 Pinus taeda | reverse complement strand
ATGGTTTTTGGAGCAAAGTGGACAAAATGAAAGACAAATGGAACTGTTGTTTCTGCCTGCAAAAATGCTGAACTTTATGCTGTTTCAAGGGGAAAAACATGAGGGGAATGTTAGGGGAGGGAGTTTATTAATAAGGAATGGAAAAAATATGAAAATAACAGGGAATTTCAAGGGAGATTTAGAAAATGATCATGCTTATAGGAACACATATTGGAATTTAGGAAATCACTTGCAAAGACACCTTGTATATAGGGAAAACATATATGGAAATAAACATGGAGTATATGTACACATGTTTAATCAAGGGAAAAAGGGAATTTATGCAGCAACTTGCTGACATTTTAAATCAATAATTTTTGTTATTTTTGTACATGCATATGGTAGAGGGGAATTAGGATTTTCATTTTTGTGTTTTAGGGATGGGAAGGCGATTTGTATTTCATTTATAAAATGATCATGGGGAAAAGAAATGTACATATGAGTGTGGGCAAAAGGGAAGGGAAGGAAACCAATTTCTTGAAACACCATAAACCCTAGCACAGTTTGCTCATTAATATTGCAGCCACCTAATGTCCTTTCACTTGCATGATTTGAGGTTAAAATCATAGCATGAGGGCTTACATCCATCACCAACCTCCAAAACGATGTGTAAAGAGCCTACCTCGAACCAATTCGATGACTTGGAGGAAGATTGGGCAATCGTTTTGAAGTCTGCCGCAAGACAGCTCAAAAGGTCTCGCAGTCTGCTCAGAAGGTCGCGCACTTCCCAGAAGGTCGAGCCAGTTATATGTTTGCACTGTGGAGGGGCGCTCAAAAGGTCTCGCACTGCCCAGAAGGTCGTGTCGGCCTCTCAAAAGGTATCACGCTGCTCTGCTGCCCGAAATCGCTGCAATTCTGCTCCTTTCCCCTATCACTCTCTCAAACTCTCTCTTGCAAGCTTTCAAATGCACAATGAGAGTGAAAGGAGGGCACATATTCTTTTATAAACTTCATTTGAAAAACTTTCATCCATAAACCCACTTTATAAGGTTTCTTTTTGACACTTGTTTTAAAAATACTGATTTTGATTTCCTTTATCCTAAATTTGACTTTTTGAGTGCTTTGACTTGATTCTTTTTGCAGGTAGATGATCTGAAGGACCTTGGCAAGGGGACCAGGGTTGCAGTTTGTCTTTTTGAAAACTTTTTGAAGAACCATGTTAACTAACCTCCCTCTGGCTTGCTGAGTACTCATGGATTTTCAGAGGCATGACCTTGCAGAGACAAATGACCAAAACCCTAGACCTAGGAATTTGACAATAAGACGCATCAAGACAAGCTTGAAAAACTGTAATAACTGATATGACCTGATCAAGCAAAGCCAAGAGGGGCACAAAGACCAGCTCCTCCATCAGGTTTATGGCATGCCTAATGGGATGCAAAATTTGACACTGATGAGATACCTACTAATGCAAATGCAAAGAGCTTTTTGATCACTGATGGAGGGCTTTCATGACCGACACTAACACCTTCCATGACATCAAGCACATTGTTCAACCTTATCTTGATGATTTGTCTGCTCATTCACGAAAACGGACTGATCACCCGCAACATTTGAGAGCAATATTATTATGGTGTCAACATTACAAGATAAGACTCAATCGACATAAATGTGTGTTTTGTGTTGGCTCTGGTCGATTGCTTGGATTCATAGTTTCAAAAGATGGAATTCGACTTGATCCCATTAAGGTCCAGGAAATCCTTGACTTGCCTCCACCTTCAAACTTGTTAAAGATACAAAGACTTCAAGGGAAGGCAAACTTTCTGAGGAGATTCATTCCAAACTATGCTAAATTAGCTAAACATTTTACACGTCTATTGAAGAAAGGGGTGCCCTTCCATTGGGACCAAGTTGTGCAAGCTTCTTTTGATGCTCTCAAAGATTCCCTAATTAGAGCATCATTAATGTATGCCCTAAACTATCAAAAACACTTTTACATGTATCTCGTCGTTACAAATACAACCATTGGTATGGTTTTAGTTCAAGAAGAAAGTGGAATTGAACATCCTATTTATTATTTGAGTCATAATCTCAACAATACAGAAAGTAAGTATTCACATGTCGAAAAGTTAGCATTGGCAACTGTTCAAGTTGTGCAGAGATTTCTTCATTACATCCTCCTCTGCAAAACTACCATTATATCATATTGCAACGTTATGACATACATTTTGTCATGTCAATTGTTGGGGGGGAAATATTCTAAATGGATAGTTATCTTGCAGGAGTTTGATTTGGAATTCATCAAATCTAAATCAAAGAAATCTCATGTCTTTGTCAAGATACTTTGCGATCTTCCCTCGTTCTCCAATGATTTAACATCAGAAGCATAAACCTTGGAAGAGTCTCTATTTCTTATCTTGTCAAGTGACCATGGTATGGACATATACTAATCTATCCCCAAACCTAAGCTTTTCAGCCTAATACCTCTTGCTCTGAACAACGACGTACTCGATACCAAGCCAAAGATTATCTAATCATTGGTGATACACTTTATCACTGTGGTTTCAATATGATTTTACGTAGGTTCCTTACTCATGAGGAGGATGAAAAAGATTTGAATGAGTGTCATTCAGGTGCTTGCGAGGGGCATTTATCTAGTTACACAACTACACAAAAAATTCGACATGCTGGCTACTTCTAGCCAACCATTTTCAAAGATTGCATTCTCATTGTCAAAAGTTTCCATGCTTGCCAGATATTTGACCGTAAACTAGATTACCACCTGGATCACTGCATCGAGTTGTTGTTGTTGGCCCATTCACAAAATGGGGCATTGACTTTATGACATGTAACCCCACCTCGGCCAGGGTGCATGGGTATATTGTAGTCATCGTTGACTATTTTACCAAATGGGTCGAGGCGATGCCAACATTGAACAATAGTGGCAAAACGACTAGTTTGTTTTTCTTCAACCATGTGGTTGCCAAGTTTGGTGTACCATAAGCCATATTTACAGATCATGGGTCACATTTTCGCAATCACAGGATGGTTGAATTAACTGCCAAATTAGGACTGTCACATGATATTTCTACTCCATACTACCCGCAATCTAATGGACAAGTTGAGGCTATCAACAATGTCCTTAAGTGCATGTTGCAAAGAGTGATTGGAGTTCATAAAAGGAATTGGCATTTAATCTTATACTCGGCATTGTGGGCATATCGAACCTCAGTGAGAAATGTGATTGGATTTACACCCTTCCAATTGGTGTATGGTTTAGAAGCAATCTTACCAACCTAATGTGAAGTCTCATCTCTCAAACTCGCAATTGACCTGCTACCTGACACTTCTGAAGAAGAAGCGTGTTTCTTGGAGTTAATCCATCTATATGAAACCCATTGTGATGTTGCAGTGGCTAACGAGGCGCATAAGAAATGCATCAAGGTGCAATATGATAAAAATGTCAAGCCGCGTGTCTTCTCAAAAGGTGACTTAGTCTTGCTTTACGATTAGGAGTCTGATAAACTTGGAGCAAGAAAATTTGAACCGCTATGGATGGGCCCTTATATTGTTAAGTGTGTGCTGACGAAAGGTGCCTACGAGTTAGCAGACTATGATGGGATTCCATTGTCACAACCCCGAAATAGGTTGTACCTTAAACGTTAATATGCTTAGTTAAGTGTAGTAAAACTCACTATATATATTCTTTGATTGCATGTGTGTGTGTGTTTCTTTTAGAGTTCTTATTTGGTTAAGTAATCCACTTCACATTTGTTGCAGATGTCAAAATTTTTTGAACCATTTGTTGGTTATGTCGATGGAGCTTGTCATAGTACGCAGAATTTATCTTCTGCAGCATGGGCCATTTTTGCTCCAAGTGGCAAGTTAGTGAGTTTTAGAGGGATATGTATTGGAAGATCAACGAACAATATCATTGAGTATAGCATGTTGATTGAACTCCTCTCTAATGCCATTTCACTTGGCATACGTTGAATCATCATTAGGCTAGACTCACAACTTGTTGTACTACAACTTCCTAGCATCTATAGCGTCCGAAATCCAGTAATTCGTCGCATGTTCCTTAGAGTTCATATTTTGGAAAGGTATTTTGAGTTTATTCAATATCAGCATATTTCCATAAATCTAAACACATTAACTGATTCTCTAACGAATTATGTGTTAAACAGATATTTGCGACATATGCAAAGTAAATATTTTCAATTCACATAATCAATTGAATAGGATTTCATCACTTAACCATAATAAAACTTTGAAAGTGAAATAGATATTTTTATATAAGTTTTTACAAACAGTTTGTGTCCAAGACAAAAATTGGTCATCTGACCCAAAAATAAAACTCAAAAATGTATGCAAAAAATATCCAAGTAGACTAGTGCTGCTCATGATAATAGGTCATAGCCTATGCTATCATGCGTAGGAGAGTCACCCAATGACTCGGCACACCAATGGTGTGGCACTACAATCGCATAGGTAACTCCTTGATCTAGACATATAGAATACCTAGGGTCAAACCCTCTATGTGATCCTGTAGCTTGGCCAATGTCTCTGCTAAATCCAAGTCTTGGAGAACTGCTCTCCCAATAGATCTCTGTACTGGCACACCTACTTCTTGTTGTTATCTCATAGGTCGAACAAGTCCAACATATCCATACATATAGAAAAAAAAAAAAAATTAGTCTTGGCAATAATAAAAAAAAACACAAAAAGTAGAAACTTTAGAAAGAAAAAACACTTTGGTCAAACAATTTACCAATAGCACTCCACTATGCTCTAACTGGTAACATGAGATCTGGATCAACATGGAAATCCATTCCTAAATATGGATATTCTGTGAAGGCCATGTCCTATCGGTCAAACCACTCAAAGAAAGTAGGGGTAAATGAGATCAATGACTAGCTAGCATGCCTAGCCATAAGATCTACCCACCTCTGCATCCATGGGTCTCTAGGTCCAGGTACTCCCAGTGAGATGAGTTGTGGCTGCATGAGTGGAATTCTCTCCAAGGAAAAAGAAAGCAAGATCGACCCATAGCCAAAAAAAAAATTCTTTCCATTATTTACCTTGGTCAATGGTTCTTTCATGGATGAAAGCACTACCTCACACTAGCTGAAAACTTTTGGCTCCAAACACTCTAAAGCATACTGCATATATGACCTGTTTTCTAAGTGTAATGTCATGTTGGCGAGGGTAAAAAGGATCGTTCTCAACAGTAAATCACTAACATCCCTGATGTTAATCTTTTCATCTCTACTAGGTTGAGATCCTTCCCAGCAGAACTGTCGTATATAGTCTCTCACTGATTCACCTTCTCTGGTAAATCTTGATAGTGAGATGGGGGCACCCCACCTCAACAGGCCAGTCAAAAAGTAGATGTAATTGATGGTAAAAGGGATCACTTTTCCCCTAATGTGAAAAACCTAATCAGTAGGATCCCAAGAACGAACAAGGAACTGTAAAAGCTCAATTTGTTGTCGCATGCTAGATAATCGAAAATACTTGAGTAACCCACAATTCCTTAGGGCATCAACTGTTCCCTAATTATTTAGGGCACTCATATCTTGTTCTTCATGCTCTTTTTCTCTCCATATAATCACTATTTTGATCCAATGAATGTCTGCAATGCAACCATTAGACAAATTAGGATCCATTTTTTTGCAAAAAATAACAGTGGAAATTTTGGGAGAAAACAACTGTCAAAATTTAGTTTTTGTGCCCATCGCACCCCTTCCTTAGAGACAGTGCACTGTAATGCATACACCATTCTAGGTGTGTGCAATGCAACACACCTTTCAATATTGAAAGGGTGCACTGATCTAGAGTTCGAAAAATGAAACCTTAGGGGCCTCAAAAACCGAAAACTTCTGCTTAAAACTTAAAATAAATGGAATAAAATGAGGGACAAAGGATAGCTCCTACTTGGTGCGAACGGCACAAGAAACAGTCCTTTGAATCCTCTGCAATTAGCTAGTGAACTTTGTGGTAGAAAACTACTCCAAAGCACCAAAGTCAAAGGGTAAAGGTTAAATGGTAAAAATGAATTATAAAACTTGTTTTTATGTTTATTTCTTTCACATTAATTGAGTAAACATTATTTTTATTCATTTTATCCATGAAATAGGTATTTTTAAAGCACTTTGATGGAGTTTTGAACAACTTTAACAGCTGAAAAGTAGAATTTGACGTACTCAAGTGTAAATTGAACATCTTTGACCACAAAGCAAACTTTTGTCTCTTTTTCATGCTTTGTTAAAAACGAAAAAGGAACCCCCTTGGAGTCCTCTTTAAACTCTTTTCAAACTCTCTAAATATGAAATGGTTGTTGAGCACTTGTCTTTTCCAGTTCGTTAAAGGATTGGAAACAATATCTCTCTTGTATTATTTTACGCTTTTTCAGACTTGAGAGATTATTTTACGAAAAAGAACTTGTGGAGTTTCCTTTTCATCCCTTTTCAAACTCTCTAAACATGAAAAGGACCGAGTTGTCTTTATCATTAAACTCGTTAAAAACATCAAATAGTGACAAACTTGTCCATCTAGACAAGGCCGAGTTTCACCTTCTCTAGACTCGTTAAAGCATCAAATAGTGATGGATTTGCACAAAGGGTGAAATTATACAACAAGCATATGTTATCCTCATCAAGCTTGATAAAAAATAAAGAGGTACTAGTCAGCAATGACTAGGGAAATGGGAAAAAGATGAGAAAACTTTATGGTAGCAAGTTGCTCTTGAACATGACACTTTCACCTCATCATCGTGACTATGTGGGTTGGGTCATTTAGATTGATGGTTATCACACCGTTGGTCTATCATACCATCCATTACTTTGTTTTGGGTCAATGCTACCAATTCATCCTAGTGTCACCGACATGTTCAAGAGAAGTCATTCAGTTCAAACTTCATCCTTTGCAATACCGTAAACCTTCATTTTCATGACCGCCATTCCTAAACCTTGTGTCGCCAGTCAATTTTTCATCCCCAAAATCATTTACCTTGTTTCGTGTCATTGATGTGGGATACATCAAGGCCCTCCTTTGATGAGTCACTTCTTGTCGACATCAGCATATTATCCAAGAAGTTGACTTAGAAACACCCCTTTAGTACCTAGAGGCTTGCATACATCAATGGAAAGTTTCTCGCTTCCAGTGATAGGTTGACAACATTGGCCTTCGACTGAAATACTTTGTATGGTATTCGACATCAACTCATTTATTCACACCATGTGAAATGTATTGTAGCACCTTGAGGGTCATTATCATTATTGGTGATTCCTCTCGTGTCTGTTAAGGGTTTACATCATTCGTTGGTAATCAGATGATGTCTTCCCATGTTCGACTTCAGAACATCTATTCACATGGTTAGACTTGTACTTGAGCGAGAGATTGAATGACATTGAAGACCCCGGATCTAGTTTCATCCATCCGGGCTATGATATTCTTAGGAGTACTAAATCAAATGTACAATGGCCTTACATTCATGGTCATTCATTCATGGGTCTATATCTATAGATGACTATATTTGTACATGTAATGAAAGTTTATAAGTTGAGCATGGGTATGCCTTCCCTCAGCAAGTTCATGAGAAAAAATCAAATTATCATGATATATGTATTGTAATTGATGCAAGTCACCTTCCACTTCGAAACCTCCTCTCCTCATGATAAAGCATTTCACTCGACATATATATTTACAACTTCATGCTTTAGGGGGTAGCTTTTACAAATCCATTTGGGCACATCAACTCCGACTTATAGATTGATACTAGGGCCCATCAACCCTAACATAGTTGTTACATGCCCTAAACAGGTTAAGCATCAGAATGCCTCACTTCCCAAGAAGTTCCATCACTGAAAACATCCAAAAACTGCCTCTAAGAAGATCAGCGCAGGTAGGCCTTCATTAGGGTGCACTGCAATGCAAACCATACACTGTCAAGGTGCTATGCAGCACACTTGGTCCCTCTTTGGCCTGCTGGGCGAATTTGAGCAATTTACATGAGGGTTTGAAAGGTTCCTTATCCATTAGATGCCTCTAGAATTTTCTCAAGGCTATCTACTCCTTTGAGTTTGTATTTGGATGAGGAAGGGAGTTAAGTAACATCAATCCCCTTATCCCTTCTTCCATGGAATTGAATTCTAAATTTAGGAGGGTATTCATTATCACCATTCATGGCATAACTTCCATCATTCACCTATAAAAAGACCACTCATCTAAGTGATTAGGGGCTAGAAATTATTGAATGGTAGGGAGATGTTGTTGGTATGAGATTTGGGTTGATTGCAAGTATTGTAATGATGTCAAAGTGTCTTGCTTGTTGTGAGGAGAGGATGGGATTGAACTAGAGGAGTGATGCTGAATCAGGCAAATTGGGTTGTAACTCTTCCTTTCACTAATAAAGTGTTCAAAGATTTTTCCATATGCTTGTATTGTCTTTTGATGCTTTCATATGCTTATCATGTACTTCATTCTATGCTATGTTTAACCAATAAATCATTATCATATGCTTCGATGGGTTCTTGTTTTTGTCTATGTACAAGTACTTCTCAAGCAGCTTAAGTATGGGAAGGAGAAACAAAATCGGTCAAGGGAGATAAGGAATGTTAGAAAATTATATATTACAAAGCAATGGAACACATAATATATTGAAGAAATATAAACACAGAAAACACATAAAATAAGAGAGACATAGATATACATGGTTCACCCAGTTTGGGCTACGTCTATGGAGAAACAACCAGTCCTTCTTTATTATATTATCCAGCAAACTGAAGAGATACAACCTACAACAGATCCACTGTAACTCCCTCTTCACTCTCAATCTCCTCCCTCTTCCTCACTTAGAATACAGATCTACATAGACACAATACAATTCCATCATATATAGTGAGGGGTTGCCTTCTAGGGTAAAAAACCCTAAATTAAACATAACTTCTACCGTCAGATCTTTACTTAATGAATGGCCCAGATTGACTAGAAATTACTATACTTTTACAAGGCAATTTTACATCTATTCTTAGCTTCAAGGCCGCCCCCCTGGACCCCCCCTGTAGCGAATATTTTATGGCCGACATTGCTAACCCATTTCGAACTGGGGTCCAATGCGGCAATACCTTTGAATATAGAAGATAATCAGGCTCCACACCCAGCAAGGAACAAATGGAAGCTACAAGTAGGTTCTTTGTTTTATTATTTTATCTATTGTTTATAGAAAAGGTAGAGAATGCTTTATACTGTTGTTTCTAGATTAAGCTACTTGTCTAGAGGGTTAGGCGTTTATCCAAGAACACTAAAACTTCCCAAAACAGGGTCAACGAGTTCTTGCAAATGGTGTTCTCTCGCTTGCATATATTTGGTAGATATCTACAAAATTCTTCTTCCCAAACTTGATAATTTATCAAAATTCCTATGTCCTGGTCTTCAATGTTGTAACCAGATCTCGTCAATCTTAGTTAAACAACAATTTTCTAACTTTTCTTTTAGAACATAGACATTATTGTCTGTCCTAACAGGTTCAGCTACTACCTCACCTATTCTTGTAGACTCGATTTAACATATATTAGATGTAAGTAATACATCATAGGCTTTGTCACACATTTGGGAAACACTGAGTAAGTTATGCTTCAGGTCATCAACAAAAAAACATCCTTAGCCTTACCTCCACCATTTACTAGGATGACAATTCTTTTTCCTATTGTCTTGTCTGGTGCATTATTTTCAAAGGTTACATTACCTTTGTTGACTAGCTCCCATGACAAAAAAAATATTTTATCTCTTGACATATACCTATGTTGTAGCGGCTACAACCACCCTCCAAAAATCTTCCTTAGCTTTGTTTTGGAGACTCCCTACCAACCATCCTCAACAGAATGTCTTGCCTTGTCAAGTACACAAGCCTCAATGATTTTCTAACAAATTGTCAGCCTGTCCATCAAAGATTGTTACATCCCCCTGACAGGTTGTTTCTTCAAACTTGGTCCAGTTGCAGGTTGAGAATCCCCCTCAAGAAATTGCACAATTCTAGAGGGAAACCAGTGTTCCCTCCAGAAATTGTGCAATTATGTTTGGTAGCCTATTGGGCTCCAGAATTGCGCAAATTTTCCTATCAAGCTTCACTAAGAAAAGTGTGTAATTCCTCCCAGTAGGGCTGCTCAGCCCAGAAATTGCGCAATTATGGGAAGCAGTCAGCTACTCAACACATAAATTGCTTAAACCTTCTAGGCAGCCAGCATAGCTCCCTCCCAGAAATGTGCATTTTTTCCTCTCAGCTGAGCAGACTATTGAATGTGCCATTGAGTTGATTGGTTCCACCCAGGACTGGGAAAACTTGACTTGCATGCATGGGCTTCTTTTTCCCAAAATAGCAAAAAGCAACATGCAAAAATCATCCCTAGATTTTAGGGAGCTATTTCTAGCAGTTGGAGTTTACATGCAAAGATTATTTTAGAATCTTTCCTCCAAGTGTTTATTTTTTCTAGATTTGTGGCATGCACGTCATGAGCCTCAAACTTATTTATTCGATGCTTCAAATCTCACTTATTCACATCGATCTTGGAGCTCTGACATCCCACAACACATCCAGGAGTCTTCGACACATCCAACTCAGCTATTCCCAAGTAAGTTGTCTTAACTTGTCTTTTACAACATTTATGTCGCTATTTGTGTTTTCTTTTATGTGAGTGATTTTTACTTCATTTCTGTGAATTCTTGTTGTCATTTACATGTAGACTAGATTGTACTAGCATTGTTTCATTTTTCGTTAGCATCTCACTGTTGTTGCATGCATGAAACTGTTTTGCACGAACAATCGTTGATTCGATGACTCGCTTCACCCACATTCATGTTGTTTTGTTTTCTAAATCTTTTATTCACTGTTTACATGCATGATCATTAACTCCTGCTTACACTCAATATTTCCATGCAATCACATTCAATTTTTCTTTCAATTGCCTGACAACGAGTCTCGGCAACCTTGGCCTGGACTCTGCCTCACCAAGACAACATTGCGCAATCCTAAGAGGGAAGGCTCCATATTCCTCTTAGGGAATGTGAATTTATTCCCAGTGACTATACTCCATTCTTGCATTGCGTAATTCTGAGGGGCAGTGACTGATGGCCCAGAAAATTACGCAATACAGTCACTGGGCCTGCAACCACTGCCAGCTGAAATTGCGCATTGTGCGGTTCCAGCAGCTAGCAAGCTAGCCTGGATTGCACATTGCACAATTACAATAGCCATCTAGCCTCCCAGACAACCCAAAATTCCTTTTACGTGGTTCTGGTAGCAAGTCTCCTAACCTCCTAGGAAAGATTGTGCAATCCTTGCCAGTCAATCCGTAGGTATGTTACATGTCGTTCCTCAAGTTTTCTTTGGTTTTAGCTGACAAAATTCTTGCCATGCATGTCGCTTTGTCTCCAGATCTAGCACGCATTTGTATGCCTCTTATCAGTTCAGGATCAATGGCCTCCAAGAGAGCTAGATCAAAGGACACTGATGAAAGTGTGAATGGAGCAGTAGTTGAGTGAGTGTCTACAAATCTGTTGATCTATGAAGATACCAAGTTGATTGTAGACAAGGACATCAAGATGAAGTGTCAAGACATCAATGATGCATTTGCTGGCACATTTGGGGAAGACCTCAAATACTGCTAAGTCTATGTGAACATCCACAAGTCCGGCCTATACAGGATTACATCTAGGTATCTGTGCTCCCATGCGCGGACATGATACAATGGACCATCTCGCACACTGATCCTGAGATGATGACATTAAGGAGCATCAACAGAATGAATATTTCTACCTTCAGGGCATAGGATTATGATGATATGTATCAGATGTCAAAGCCCGTGATCATCATGGAGACTCCCTTCAGCATACCCAGCAGCAATGTCAACTCCAGAGATATCTTGAAGAGCTGGGTACAAGAGCCGATAAAATTCAGGATGACAACCAACCAGGTCTACAAGATGAAGATACTGTGGAAGGTGTATCAATACTTGGTCATCATTGCATTTCGACTATATGGCCAAGAAAGCACAGAAACCTTCACCAAAAGTTGGGTGATCACCTTGGACCAACTGGCTAGAGAACAGAAAGCATGCAACTGGTCTGACATATTGGCTCATCAGCTGAAGGAACAAGTAACAAGGGCTCGACAGCCTCCCAAAGGTATGCAAGTAGCAATCTACATGTCCACCTACATCTTGGATGCAATTTATGCCCGTTGGGAGTTCTAAGGCTTGAAGTGGGAATGGACACTGGCAGAGACCTTTTTGAAAACTTATTGTAATATGTTTCCTGAATGTAGCTTCATAGGAGTTATAACATAGTTGTCCGATCATTTTGTCACCCCAGTTTACAAGATGATATTCGAACAAGATCCACCCTACATATCGAAGGAAGCAATGGAGGCAATGATCGACATAGCTAATTGGTATGCCTCACCGTCTGGCACCTTCATATGTATGTACAGTGTAGAGAATCCTCGGCATGTTCTACTAAAGTTTTCCTTGGAAAAGCTCCTCATGCAAGAGGTATCATATCACAGCTCAGTAGGATTCGTAGCTAGGCTGCACCGGAAGAAGAAGGCACCTCGGCCCACTCTTCCATTGTGGATCAGGTTATACGAGATATGAAGTTTCAGGCATGTGGATGTTGAAGCAAAGCAGATGAAGAAGTATCCATTTTACCTCGAAGTTACAATCCATATGACGCACATTGTCTTGTGAAAGATCACTACACAAGAGTACAATTCAATTGGATCCACGGGGCATTTCTTTGGGCGAAGGAACACCCATGGAGATATTGCTACATCTTATCTAGATCTAATGTACCAATCGGTCTCGCTATGAAATGTGTAGAAAAGTAGCATGAAGTAGCATCCCGAAGAGCACTAGAAGCAACAGAGGTGAACACACCAGTGCACGACAAGGGCAAGAGGAAGATTATTAACCACATGGAGGAAGAGAAAAGATGCAAGTTCCGAGTAGACCCACTTGTGCAAAAAGCATCTTTGCCAATAGAGGTGAAGAGGCAACAATGCAAAAAGAGAAATGTGCAAAGGCAAAGAGAGAAACAGAGAATGGAGGAAACAAAGAAGAAGTTGCATGAGTTGAAGGAGCAACTCCGGAAGGAATAGGAGTTGTAGAGATAGGAGAAGGAAGCACAACAGGAATAGGTACAACAGGGGCTGCAACTTATGTAGACAGATGAAACTACACCCATACAGATAGTAGACTCATCAGAATAGTTGGCATTAGGCAGACAAAATGAGCCATCATAGGAGACGGACTTCGCATAAGAGATAGAGAAAGCACTTGAACATATTGATACAGATATGGAGCAACAGGAGTTAGAGAAAGACATCGACCTCATGCCTCACACCAAGAAGTTGAACCACCAACTTCACTACATCCAGAAGAGGAGCAAGTCCCAAGCAACCAAGGAGACACTGAAATCCTTGGAGACAATCCAGAGGAGTAGATGCACAACATCTCATTCGACAAGTCTCAACATAGAGTTGTGAAATCTTGCAGAGTGTCAACTCTGGATGATCATACATCTCCTACGTAGTTCGAGGAACTAGTGATCATGTCTAATGTGCACAAACATCTAACAACATTGATAGATGCTACTAGATCATATGGCGAATCCACTAGCTCGAGTGTTCACTTCCTGATAGCTGAGAACGAACAAATGGATAAGGATCTACAGACAACCAAGCAAGGAGGAGAATTGGTTACATCATTTGCCCAAGCAGAATTGAAGAAGGTAATACTGGATGAAGTATTGTCCCTTGACAGAGTCATGCGGTTGTATTCCAAGTTTGGTACCATTCATAAGGCAATCGTCCATCTCAACTATTGGCAACAACAATGTGCTAGAAGATCACGTATCTTGTCGAACATGCATGTTGTTGTTGATTACATGCAAACATGGATAACGAGATATAATGAAGACCCACTTCACTTGCCTAAGATGATGAAGCCTAGAGTAGTCAAGCTAAAGGCACACATCCAGAGTTAAATCTGGAACTATGAAGAGTTCCTGCAGTTGATCACTAGTATATAGGCTTCCCATGCATGTGTATTCAAGAGTATGGATGTTATTGTGCATGCACATGCGATCCCATCTACTAGGATACTAACCTAGGTGAAGACAAAGGCACAGTTCTGAATAGAGCTTGACTTGTACTTTGAGGAGTTGATGTGCATAGCCACCAGCCCAAAATTGTCAATTAGTGCATACACCATTCACAAGTACGTTGCTAGTCCGATCGCACTCAAGACAATGATGCGCATGCTATCAGACGAGTTGGACAGAGGAGCCCAAGAAATGTACCTAGATGCTATGGAGGCAAGAGTTTGGTTCTAGAAAGATGTCACTTTAGAGTACATGGACACCATCATGGACTATCGATCTTGGCATCAATTCGATACTGTCAACCACTGTGAGGATTGTTGAATTGAGGCTTCTGTGACCACTGTGAGGATGTCGAAGAATTGGTCTTCCAACAGTTTTCCGAGTCATAGTGATGTCTTGCATCGTTTTCTCAAGCCATTTTGTCTCACATGTGTACATGTGCATTGTAATGTAACGTCTTGTCAACTGTAATTTTGAGTGTCGATAGTGGTTGTAACAGTCATAAAGTAGATGAAGAGTCATGAGGGTAGATGAACTGTCACAAAGGGGAATTGTTTTTGGTGGAAGCACCCTAGGGCTTTGGGTTAGAACCCCAACAGAGTAGAAGCAAACTACAATAAGAAACACTCATATAGCTCAGGAAAAATGTTTATATAATCAAACTACATAAGAGCGACCGTACCCGGATTTCCTTCGTTCAAGTAGGTCCCGCAAGGTTCAAACCCTCTGTAACTCCTGATGTTCTTCAAACCTGAAAATCATTCAATTCGAACATACATAGCAGTATAGAAGTAAATAATATTCATGAAATTGACTTTATATCATATAAACAAATGATTGATCATACATCAAAACATCATTCATATACGAATTAAAACGTAATTTGATGCATAAACATAGTTAATTTTGGAAAGAAGACAAAATTTCTTTTATCACAGTAAGCTATAAATAACATGGGGAGAATTCACCTGAGTCTTCTTCTTCTGGCTCCAAGTGGAACCATCCTTCGGATTCGTCCTATCCCAGCCTTCAAAAATCTTCTTCCATCACCAACACCATGATATCTCAAGCAAAAGGGAGAATATCTATAGTCAAGGAAACAAGGGTTTTTTGAAGCTTGGGGAAGTGCATGAGGCACAAGGATTCATTAGACTCAGTCAGGGATAATCTCAATATAATAACTCTATCTCCTCTCCTCCTTAAGGCCTTCCCATAGAATTCTATTTATACTTCTCCCAATTAGTTTTATAGTCAGGAAATAGTTGGGAAACAGTTAGGCCACAGGCAATAGGAGGTAATCAACAAGTAAAACCCATGAACTCTGCCCATAATTAAGGAAATTTAATTTTTTTAACTGTTTTAATACATATAGGTGGGTTGGGTATTGACTAACCCATGTGTACACACTTTTAGCTCAAGGCAAAGTAGCGTACAGGGAATAAAACATTGTTTTTAATATATTTGGACCAAGTCTGGAAGGAGGGGTTGCCCTAGGCCATAAACAAAGCATAAAAAATACCAAGAGTGGTAAATGGAACTATAACAGCTAACCCCTAATATATGAGGTCAGAAGGGGAATAGGATGGCCCAAATGTATTAAGTGTATGGAAAGAATCATGTCGAGACTGAGAAGGACTTCACCAGAATTCAACCTGCCAAGCCATCAAAAGGTATCAAAAAGAAACTATTGTCTGAGGAAGGCATACTCATGCTTACAAAAAGTAAACCATATTTGCATATCAAGTACAAGTGGATCCAATATGTATACAAGTATAAAGGAAGTAAAAGTACATAATAGATCATCTGATCGTGATCAAAAAAGTACATGACTGAATATCACATATAAGAAGACGACCAATGATTCTGATGGATGAAGCTGATCGCTGATGTCAAAAAATAATCCCAATAGTACCAAATGAACATGATGGAATAAAATGATACTACATCACAACTCGAATGCCAGCATATAAGATGTCCTTGTGAAGAATTGCAACATATAAGGTGGATGGTGTCAACTAGCGGCAACAGGGGCAACTGACAAGTGAACCAAAAGATGTTGATGCAACCCGAGGTCTTCACCGACCATTGGAGTACATGTCTACACAATGGGAATGAATGATCTAAGGTCGACCACATGAGAAATCATTTGATTACCAGTCATTGATGTATACCATTAACAAATGCAAGACTACTCACCAATAATGATAACGAGAGTTAAGGTACCCAGTACAATCTAACAAGTGCAAATAAATGAGCTGAAGTCGAACACTTGAAAGAATCTATCAATTAGAAGACAATGATGGTTTCCCACTATTAATAGTGAAGGAATCTGCCACTGATGACTGTAAACCCCAAGGTACTGCCAAATGGACTCTAGATCTTTGTCCCATAGAAAATGACCTATAGTTGATAGAAAAATAACTGCTAGAAGGAAGGAATTAAGGCATCCTTCATCAATCTAGTGTGAGTGTAACCCGTAGGCCAATAATGTGGAAGGAATCAGAGGAAAAAGATTTATCGACCTAACTGAAGCACGTTTCCAATGTACACAAGATGTAGCTAACACACGATAGAAACCCTCTGAACCAACCAATAATGAAAGCTGACATAGAGGCGAGGAATCCACCAATAAGGTCAAATGGAAACCAAGGCACTGCACAAATCCAAATGTGTGATAATGAAAGTGGATGTCGAATGCAAGGGAAACCACTCAGTCAAATATTCATGATACTGATCGGTGTTGAGCACAAGGTGACCTATCAATAATGAAAATAGGGCTACGGTGTGGCTCTAGGCCTGCCCTTAGAGCAATATGTCGTAGTCGAGTAAAGGACCAATATAACTGATGTGATGACAAACATGACACTAACAACCAAGGATGGCCGATTGAAAATTATGTTAAGAGACACCGCAGAGAGGCCAACTCAGGTTTATTTTCCTTGAACAAAAGCACGACTCAATGACGACTATATGGCAGCATATGATAACTCTGTATAAGTTTGTCATGCAAGAGGCATAAGCAAACTCTCCATATGATTGGAAGAGGTAACCAATCGGAGGAGTACTGACTCAATAACAAGTTTAAGGCTCACCTAAGTCAAACTAAATCCCACCCAAATGGAGGAGAGACTTTCTTTTGAGTGCTTTGTTCAAGGGTGACACGACTACCTCTAGCTGCCAACAAAATATGGAAATGTTGTCCTATTCTTTCTCTTTTTGGAGTATATATATATATATATATATTCCTTTTCTTTAAGCTGGAAAAAGGATAAAAGAATGCAATAGTACAGTGGAAAGAACAAGTGTTAGAGAAACAGATGATCTAGTTCCTGGAAGGGGAACATTCCTATGCTCAATGCAGGGAGGCAAAACTGGTCAAGGACACTTAAAGGGATGTCCTTTCCACGAGTAAAAGGATGCATCAAGTTGCAGAAGCTATGTGATTGCATGGTTTATTTTGCAAAAGACATGGTCAGATAAGTGCCTTAAACACAAGTCCAAGTGAAGCTGGCTCAAGGCCAAAAGGTGCAAATAGTCAAAATGCAATGCAACAATACAACTCAACATAAAGGAGCCTCTAGGGTATAAGGCAAGAAATTAGGGCAAAAGAAAGGAGAATGTGTCTTCAACGCATCAGTCATGGTAGGACTAAAGAGAACTCCTAAGCCTACTTAGTATAGTAGCATGGGCAACCAATATTAGCGGGGTTCTAAATAAGATGCCCATGTAAAGGATGGCTCTGACATTGCATCATGATTTAAAAATCGGCGAGTGAAAATGGTTTACTGACCAAGATACAATGGGGTTGACCCTACTGATAATGTATCGCTGAATGGAGGCTAGTGTGCAAGATGCAGCAGAAAATGGTTTTCCCTAACCCAAATTCCAGTGAGAGAATGATACCTGCCATGACGAGTCAGCGGTCCTGAGACTGAAATAACATCTCGAAGAAGTGTCCAAAATTTCCTTAAAAAACAACCCACGCTCAACAATCCAAGCCCACAGGTCAAAAATTCCATGAGACAAAATTTATTTTATTTTATTTTATTTTATATTTATATTATTATTTTTTTTTTTTTTTTTTTTTTTTTTTTTTTTTTTGATTTCAACGTTATATAATGACTTTTAGACTCACGGTTTTTTCATTTCTATTTGGAGAAAAGATTTGTGGAGCAAAACAAAGCACCCTTTCCTCTGAGCAATTGGACCATTCAAATCACCCCAAAGTTTCCAAGTAACCCTCAAATCCTACTTGCAATTTTTTATGATATTTTTTAGAAGTTTTCTCAAAGTTTTGACCATGGGAAACTATGCCAAAAAATTCAACTCTGCATACACGTGGGTTGGATGTGAACAATTCACATATACGATGGCCCTACACATGACTATGTGTAAAGGGAACTTGCGTGTACACGAGTTAAAGTTTTAAAATAAAAACTAACGATTGAAACTCTAAGTTTTTGTAGGATGTCTATCACTTGGAGGGAAAGAGAGCATACCACTATTGATAATGAGGTAATGAATGACCAAAATGCATTGGATGCTCTGAGAGGCTGTGGCTTACTTAAGTTCTTCAAAATGCCAAATATGAAAGCCAATACGTGCTTGTTCGAACTTTTGATCCACTACTAGAGCGTAGAGGATGACGCTTTCATGATAGACCAGATGCCTCTATGGATTGAGGTCAAAGACATCTATTTTATTACCAGTCTCTCCCGAAGAGGGGAGGTCATGCATTCAACTAGCAGGACAAGAAGTAGTCTTTCAGTATAAGACTATGTCCATATATATTGCCCTGGACATCTAGAGAATATTGGAAGTCAAATTCCAATCAAACATGTGGAAAGTTTATCCCTGAGGATTTTACTATTTACCATTGCAAGGGAAAATGGATCATCCTCCCTGCATCAGGCATCACGAGTATCTATGAGCCTGGTAGTGGATTGTCTTACCACAGTATTTGACTAGTGCATGCCTCTTCTGACTAACATGAAAAGTCATTTGACATCTATACAGAAGGGTAAAATGAAAAATTTTGGATACGGAACCATCTTTTGTTCACTCTTCTTCGAGAAGGTACCTGGGCTACGTCCCAAAGTATCATCATCCATTAGCAGCCCTAGAGATCCACGAATGGGTACATGGGTAGACTTGATGAAGCGCTTTGGGGGCGAAGATGTGCCTAGAACGACTTTTGATATGAGTTTTTCACCTGGTGGGATCAACAAATCATCATGGTCGATGAATACCCATATGCTGGAATGGACTTCCAAGGAGATCCAAACTTAGTGTTACCACCAAATGCAGCATGGGGAGACATAGGTAACAATTTTTTAACTTTTTGTGAATTTTTAAGATTTTTTGGATTTTTTTTTTTAATATGAAATGAACTTAGAAAATATTTTTGATGAGACAAAATACTGATGAAATAACCATGTTCCAGATGTGGGTCTAGTGAGACCTGAAGGATTTCTGAGGCACAGGCATCATTGAAGAGGGGAGGAAGAGGCAGCAGGTGAGACAGAGAGAGTCCTATACGTTGTTTAGAGAAACTTGGTGAGACTAACTCACCAAGTACCTATGATAGGCATAGAGGATCTTCCTAAGGAGATGTAGCACCGCATGGTAGGGGTACCACAAGACTGGGTTCGAATACTTCGGTGTGTAGCCAACGCTATGATTAAATTTTTAGTCGCTTATCCTGAGCCAGGTCAATAGATAGATCTATGTATGACTAAACATGATTATGGGCATAAGCCTAAAATTTTGAGGGCATCCCGTCCCGATTTTGTATATTATTTTTTGAACACTCTATATATATACAGGCAATTTTATGATATATATACAGATTCAATTTTTGATATTATTTAATTTGATGAATGATTAATATGCCAATCTATTTCTTGATTAGAAGTGGAGTCTGCTAATGAATTCTCAGATCGTGGAATGTGAACATATGTAATATAAATAAATGATCATTGCAACACTCTCACTCTCAAAAATTGGTGATATAAATAAGGATCACAAACCTGATAAGTGTTATTTAGCTACGACAAGACTAGTTGTGAGTCTAGATAAACTACCAACAAATCAATCCCATAAGATATTGCTTCGAATAGTAAATTAAGAACGACAGTATATTCGGCAATGTTATTTGAAGCAGGGCCAATACAAACTCCCCTTGACACCATCAACTGGCCAAATGGATAACAAATCACCCAAGCCACGGAAGAAAGATTTCGAGTGTGTCGACTTGCACCATAAGCGAATCCGAAATATATCGAATCATCCATTAATACCTACCATAGCAGATCAAAAAATTTCGATATCAAAAAATGCCAGAAAAATATGTACAAAGATACAATATATACAAACAAGCAATTGCTCGGTCGAAGCCTAAGAAAAATACTTCTTAAGGTAGAGCCCATTTATGGGCTCCGCTAGCTTGTTCCCTTCAAAATCAATTAATTCATAAGCCCCTTTTTCCAAAACTCGCTTAACTATAAAGGGGCCATACCACATAGATTTGAATTTGCCTACCCCCAGGGCGTATTTGTCTTGGTCATAGAATAAGAAAAGGTTGCCTTCAAAAAAAACCCAACGATAGACAACTTTATCATATTAAGTTTTAATCCTCTTCTTATGGGCTTCATTTATTATGGCTGCATCTCGATGCTAATCATCAATATGTTCCAAATGAAAGAGGCGTTCTTTGAGACTAGATGTCTCCGGAAGAAGTTCTATAGCTAGCTTAAGGGGCGAAATTTCACATTCGACAGGGAAAATAGATTCCAACCCATAAACTAATTGAAAAGGAGTAAAACCAGTGACAGTCTTAATGGAGGTTCAATATGCCCAGAGCGCCGGGTACAACATAATGTGCCAATTGGATCGAATTTTATCAATTATCCTTTGCAGGATGGTCTTAAGGGACTTATTCACAGCTTCAACCTGCCCATTTCCCTGAGGATAGTATGGAGATGAATTCTCTTATCGTAAGCCCAAATTGAGAGCCAATTCAGTCATCAGTTGATTTTGGAAGTGACTGTCATGGTTACTAACATTATCTCTTGGGATACCAAATCGTGAAATAACCTAGTTGAAGAGAAACAAGGCTGTTGTCTCACTATCATTTTTGTAACTAGGCTTTGCCTCTGCCCAGTTCATAAAGTAGTCTATATCCATAATGATGTACTTATGATTCATTGTCGAA
Organism: Pinus taeda; assembly: GCA_000404065.3. Lineage (NCBI taxonomy): Eukaryota > Viridiplantae > Streptophyta > Pinopsida > Pinales > Pinaceae > Pinus > Pinus taeda. The sequence goes on along the minus strand of APFE031559616.1, from coordinate 184,163 downwards.
TGCAAATTACAAGTAGTAAATGCAATGCCCCACTTCGTAAATGGACCGACAGTGATAACAGGAAAAATTGGAGTTGGATGTGCACGCATTTTCCAAGTATAAATTTGACAAGGATGGCAACGTTTGACTACTTCAATACATTCTTTGAAAATTGAAGGCTAAAAGTAGCCTTCTCGCAAAATTTTATGGGTTGTTGCAAGCCCTTATAGATGACCACCACAAGCTCCACTGTGGCAATCATTAAGTACATAATCAACTTCTTCCAAAGTTAAGCACTGCCTAAGGATTGAGTCAACCCCTCTGTGATATAATGTATCACCAATAATAACATAGCTTTTGGCAAGGTGACGTAACTTTCAACACTCATCCTTGGAGAAATCAGGTGGAAAATTCGAAGTCTAGAGATATGTAATGATATCTCCGTACCAGAGAAATTGTGAAGAAATGACGAATAAATGTCCATCGAGAAAATTTTCATCATAAACAATAGCTTCCTCCCAAGGCAGCTCTGAAATTAATTCCGCAAAAACTAATGACTTATTAGATTTAGCTAACAAGAATTTGAGATCGAACTCTTGCAAAATAAAAATCCATTGATTATACTTACCCCCAATCACTCGCCTACTGAGGACAAATTGAAAAGGATTGATAGCCACTAAGACGAATGTTTTGCATAGTAAAATGTAATAGCAAAGCCTCTAGACAGCATGGACAACCACCAAGGCCAATTTCTCGATGGGAGAATAGCGTAGCTCAAGTCCTACTAAGCCTCGACTCAAGTAGTAGATTACATGCTCACTGAGAGCATCATCCTCCTGAACCAGAACCATATCGATGGTTGATTCTACTGCAGCGAGATACAAAAGGAAATCTCTGCCATAATCTGGTGGACTCAATAATGGAGCAGAGGTTAAAGCTTTTTTCAAAGCATCAAAATATCATTGCACGAAATCATCCCATAAAAATGGAACACCTTTCGTAAGAAAATGCATAAATCCTTTGGTAATATTGACGTAATTTGCTATAAATATCCTTAAGAAATTTGCCTTTCCTTGGAGACTTTGAAGTTGATGAATGGAAGACGGGGGAGGCAACTGAATTATTGCCTCAACCTTGAAAGGATCAACATGAATCCCTTTATTTTATATGATGAATCCTAAAAGCTGACTAGATGTGACCACGAAAACACACTTATTCAGATTCAACCGGATTTTATAAAAATGACATCTCTCAAAGACTAACTGAAGGTGGCTGGGATGATCAATTCTCTTGCGAGAACGAGCAGCTAAGTCATCCAAGTATGCTTCGATAACATGTTTGATGTCGTGGAAATCATAAGACATGGCCCGCTAAAAGGTAGCTCCAATATTTTTAAGACCAAAAGGCATCTTCTTGTATGCAAATGTGCCCCTTGTCTTGTGTTGATCCTCTAGATGGATAGTAATTTAATTGTAACCAGAGAATCTATCCATGAATGAAAAATTTTCATTACCCACACATTCATCAACAATTTGATCAATAAAAGGCATGGGGTGATTGTCTTTTGGTCAAGCTTTATTTAAATCCCTAAAGTCGATACACACTCGAATCGTTCCTTGCTTCTTATCTACCGAGACTACGTTGGAAACCCACTCAGTTAGAGGAATGGGGTATATGAAACCCACCTTCAATAGATTTTCAACTTCAAATTTAATAGTTGTTTCTTTTGGAGGATTGACCGGTCAAAGTTTTTGGTGAATTGGTTTGCCATTTTCATATGTCTTGATCTCATGTTGGACTATAGATGGATCAATTCTAGGCATTTCCTCATAAGACCAAGTGAACACATCTCGAAACTCTTTAAAGAGATTGGTGTAGATTTGAATTTCTTCAAAGGAACAATCAGCTCTGATGAAATCATTTTCTATTACATTAGGATTCATAGAGATGTTTACAGGTACAGTTCATGAGATAACTGACATGTTACCTTCGGCAAGAAATTGTACTGGAGCTAAAGGGTTTGAAACTATACAAACATCACTGGTAGACAGATTGGACAAACTAGATTCAACTTCACGCAATGGAGGGAGCAAATATGAACGATGATGTAAACCCTCCCATGGTCGATCCACTCCCATAATTGCTTCCAAAATTGCTTCTTCAGATGGTAACACTGTATCCAAGAAATCTAAAGGTGAATAAGAATCGAGGGTCCAAGTCTAAGCAACATCGCCATCTAACTCCTCTTGTGAAAAAGGAGTGGGATGGTTGTCTGCAAAGTTAATGATAGATTGATAACTAAGTTCCACTGCAGACATGGGAAATTCCATTCCACCTACCTGCCCTCCATCTAATGTGGTGGTAGATGAAGGTAAGGGCCAAGGGTCCAAAAAATAATAAGTTTGAAAGAACCCTTTCCAGAAGGTCCCTTAGAGGATGAAATTTCATTAATTCTAGCTGTAGGAGGAGGGAGGTCAAAAATATCCATTAACGAAGAGTACATCCCAACTCCTAAATTCTTAATAGGTTGATGGGGATTGTCCACCAATGGAACAATAGAATTCGAAGTTGTGTGGGAGTCACCTGGATAATTGTCTAACTAATCAATTCTAACAATCCTCCCCTCATGAGGAAAACAAAGGATGCAGAATAATGATGAAACAATGGCATCCATATCATAAATCCAATTCCTACCTAAGAGGAGGTTATAATCCAAGTTCGCATCAACGATTTCTACCTCAATACCTACTACCTTTCCCCCAACACAAATAGGAAAGGTTGAGATAATCCCGTGCGGCCTATGAGAATGTCCATAAAATTCCATCAAAAGAGTGGGTGAAGGAACAACTGAAGGTGATCCAATGGTTGTTACCGGGAATAGTGTCCACTTAGAGCTGTTATTCCCACTAAGACTGGTAGCTATCTTAGAAACAAACAAGTTAAAACTACTTTCGTTTTCTTTTATGAAAAATAGACAAGAGGGGAATGGAGGACACCAACCTTTGTCTTGCGCTTGGTTCCTTGCTCGGTTCCTCTCCTTCTCTATAGATCTTTGCTGCTCCTTTGTCTACACAGCTTCAGAGAGCACCTATGGAATCAAAGCAGCATAATACTATCGAAGAACAAAGATCTATATTCATAAACAACACAGGACCAGATATGTATTAACCACACAAATGCATATACAATCAAACATACACGAATGTGGAGGAAAACTTGAATAGCTTTATTAATATCAAATATAGCAAGAGGATTACAACCAATTGTTCTGACCCAACATCATCCTCCAACAAGAAATCCCTTCTTAACCTCAAGTAAAGCTTACATCACCCAACACTATGATGTTACACCAGAAAACCAACAGCACTTCTCTACATGATACAAGATTCCAGCCTCTGGATCTCTGTGATGAGGGATCCATATATAGATGATTGTAGGGGGGTGAGTCAACTTCTAGGATTTTGATTAGTGTCCTCTCTCTAATAGTTCTTGATTCCACTTGGAGATTGATGATCTCTTACTCATCCCTGGTCGAAATCAGAGAGGCAAGTGTCAGAGTGGAAGTTTCTGGAAGATTCTATGATCTTCCACCTCACAAATTGTCTCTTCCATTTGTCCATTCTCGCCCAACGCACACTACAGAGGGGCCATCTAGTATGAATTACACCCTTTACACTGGGAAGGTGATATGCATCACACCCTCTGCACTCGGCATTCAGTATGGTCCAGTTTTGACCATTTGTGAGCAGCTTTCTGTGGAGAACTTCTGGGAGATGATGTAATCAGCTGACCTTGTTCCTTTAGGTAGTGAAGCAACACTTTTAGGGACTTACGAGCCCTCAGTTTATGGACATTTATGATTGGGGTTGCAGTGCCCAAAAATGTCTATAACAATGGCCTTCCAACATGACATAGACATCAGGCATATGGAAGCTCCCTCATCTATAACTGTCTGAAAAATATTGGTTTTTCGGTATGTAGACTTTATCTGGAAAGCCATGTGGTGAGGAAGTCTCTTTTTGACATTCAAGATATAAAAAGTGAGCACTCAAGAATTCTTTGGATCTACTACACCAATTGCTAAAGGCAAAGAACTTCTCTGAGCAGGGCATGACTAGAGTACCTCCAATATAGACATAGCACAAGGAATTTGAGCCAGATCTTCTACAATCAAGTAGTTTTGGGTTGCCATAGCATTAGGGTTAATAGTCGAGTGCTTTTCAGAACCTTTCGGTATCCAAGTTATAGACTCAACAGGGGACCACTCAATATGAAGCGGTTAAGTGGCTTTAGGAAAAGATTTAGCCTTAGATGTTTCTGATTCACCATAATCACATTCTTGCATAGTGACGTCGATATGAGAGCTCATCATATAAACATTTGACGAGTTTTCCCCTTCCTGATTACCCTTGGAGGAGGTATAAGCATTAGAATTTGCACCAGAAAGTAATTGTTGCCCTTGGGGAAAAGGTTTAGTTAGAACAACTTAGGAGCTAGAGGACCTTTGTTGTACTAATAAGCATTGAGTGTCTTGCATCTTGGGGCAGAGGTGAGTTAGATGATATCCATTTCATAACTTGAATGGAAACTTTATCTTTTTCTTGGACTCTTTCCTACCCTCTCCGACACCATTTTCGGGTTTGTTTGCATTTCCTTTCCCTTCCTAGTTCTTCTTCTTACCTCGTCCCTTCCTCTTCCCATCGGATTGTTGATTTCCTTTGGGGTTAGAGGTCTAGACGGCATTTATAGAGGCAAGTTGGCAAGGTGTAGGTGTAGACAGTGCTGCCTGGTTAGAAGAAGTAGTTTGTAGAGACAATTGCTGTAATTGATTCAATAGGTTCACTGCATTAATATCAATCGATATGACTATACTGGTGTGGGGGCCTAGCTTCATTTTGGCTAAAACGACCTTAGATCTTTGAGCATCAGGTAGAATTTTCTTAAGAGTCCCAAACTAAAAATATATCAGTTCTAATTGTTGGGCTCGGAAAATAGCCTGCTCTTCCAAAGAAACACCAGAAAGAGATGCATTCTTTGAGATCTCAATTGTAATGATTTGAGAAACCATTCGAGAAGGAACTTTGGTGGGATTTTAGCTTTGATAAGCCTTTTCCTCCTCCTCCATTCCTAGATGTGATCCAAAATGTGAGTTGTGATGTCATGCTGAAAGTTAGCCAGAAGTTCAGTTCCGGCTTCATATCTGACAGGCAACTAAATATGGTTCAAAAAGATACTAGCCAAATCATAGAAAGAAGTATAGGTGCCCCCTGGAAACTCTGTATACCATTTGGCCACATTTTTGGTTTGGGTGCACTGAAATAACCTCAACCTAATCAAATTATCTATCAAGGAGTTTAATGAGCACCATAAGTGAAATGTAGTTACGTGGTCTCCCGGATCTTCACCACTCTTTCCTTTGAATTTTGGGATATCTGAGGGAAGTTTATTTGGGACCAGAGGCCAAGCTAGATTTTACCAAATCATATCATTTGTTAATTTACTTAAGCCTGGAAAGTTCAGCATGGCCAGAAAAGGAAGTCGTGGTGAACCTTGGGAATTCCATCCTGAGCGGGCAAGGTTCCCAAAGGTCTAAAAAGAATGACCTAGATTTTGGAAAACACCACATTTCCTGAAGTAACTCATAGAGCCTACTGAACCAAAAGGTGCTCCTTGTGGTCCAACAAAATTCAGAGTTTGACCAACTCCTACTAAAAATAGTCTGTAACTAGTGAAGTTACCCCCTAACGAAGTATTGAAAGGAGCTGACAACCCCTGATAAGGATTCCATGCATTAGAAAAGGGTGGAAAATTCTGAAATGAATTAACTGAAGAATATGGCACATTCCCTTGTTGGCCAAAAAATTGATTCCCAACTCCTATCCCACTAATCGCAAGGTTTGTCCAACTCTAGAAGGGGTTACTACCTTGAATTGTAAAAGGAAAAGGCATTGACCCCATTGTTGGATTGGAATGTGGTATATGACCACTTCCAAATGGAAAACCCTAAAAAGAATCCGATCCACTCATCATGGATGTAGAGGCGGTCGATGGTATGTTCAAAGGAACTGAAGGAATCCAATGACACAACGTTCCATAAGGGAAAAATAAAAAACTAGAGGCAATAGCCTGAGAACTTCCACTCGTTGATGGAATGGAAGTAGACCGAAATATATCCATGCTGGGAGTAATAGAAGGGATGGAAATAGTTCCTTCTCCTTGTATAGATATGGGATTCTGCATGCTCATAACACTTGTCATAGATGTCATGCTTCCAGCAATGGCCATCAAAGGAATAGATGTATGTAAACCTATGCTCGAAGGCCTATGAGTTGGAGTTCCAATGTACAATAAAACATCTAGATGACTAGGAGGAAGAGGAAAATTCGGAGCCACAATCGACTCTAAAATCTCTTCAACTTCGATATTATCTTCCAATGGAAAAAGTACTCAAGAAAAAACTGGTGTGTTCCTCTCCAACTCTCTACTAGTGCCAAGTCTATTTTGTGAATCAATGACCCCAAGTAGAGGATCAATCTCAGATGCGCCTACTTCCACTGGTTGAAAACCACTGGCAGAATCGCTCCTACGCCTTCTAGGAGAAGGCTCAAAACTAGTAGGTGATAGCCCACAAAGTCTCCTAGACCGTCGAGATGGTTAGTCCACCAATTTGAATTATTTAAAAATATCTACTTAAAGACTCAAAAAATTATAGAGCTAGGCCGACTAGGAGCAAAGAACACTCACTAAAAAGTCCCTAAAGATATTAGCAATCAAACAACTCTTGAGTATTTCTGCTCCATGTGATTAGGACTGGACACCAAAATACAAGAAAGTTAATAACAAGGGCCTTCCGAAAATAGACTAGGGTAATTATGCCCCAAGCCTACTAGCAAAGGTATCAAAGGTAGTTACGTTGACCTCCAGACAACAACCTTTTCCGGTGCAAGCCCCCAAGCTTTGCAAGGGTGGCCTCTAGAAGCACTGCTAAACATGATACAACGTCAACCTAAGGTGCCACGAGATTCCCCTCCACAGCCACTTCTGTGGTCCCTAGGATAGCCAACTATGGTCACCAATGTTAGAAAATTATATATTACAGAGCAATGGAACACATAGGATATTGCATAAATATAAACACAGAAAATCCATAAAACCAGAGAGACACAGGTATACGTGGTTCACCCGGTTTGGGCTACGTCCACCCTGAACAGCCAGTCCTTCCTTTACATTATCCAGCAAAATGAAGAGACACAACCTACAGCAGATCTGCTGTAATATCGTCTACTTTCTCTCACAGTCTCGCCTCTCTATTTCTCGCTGAGAGAATACACATCTATTACACAGCCTCAATACAATGCCCTCATACAAAGAGAGGGGTTACCTTCTAGGGCAAAAAACCCTAAACTAAACATAAGTTCTACCGTTATATCATCTACCTAATGAACGGCCTAGATTGACTAGAAATTACTATACTTTTACAAGGAAATTTTACATTTGTTTTTAGCTTCAAGGGCAGTGCCCCCGAAACCCTGCCAGGGGACCACTGGCCCCCAGACCCCCCAGCCAGGGGGGAATTAGACCCTGACACCCCCCTGCGTGGAGGGGTGTACAAACTTCTTGGGGTATACATCTAGCTGAAACAAAGACCTCTAAATAATCATTCTCCACACCCAACAATCTCCCACTTGGAGAATGATTGTAGCAACTCCACCGCTACTTCATTTGTTGGACAATGACTCCTCTTTGGACCTGGCTATTTCCCATCTTCATCGTCATCCTTGAAGACCAATTGAAATTGAGCATATTCTCATTTTCTCCCTGGTTACAACTTTTGTTAGCATATCTGCAGGATTCTAGCTAGTGTGTATCTTTTGCAGCTTCAACTCTCCATCTTCCAACACTGATCGTATGAAATGGTACTTGATCTATATGTGTTTAGTCCTGGAATGAAATGCTGAGTTCTTTGTAAGATGAATGGCACTTTGGCTATCACTGTATAACGTGCCCATATCATGCTTCTTACCCAATTCACCCATAAACCTTCATAACCAAATCATTTATTTACTAGCCTCTGTAGCAGCAACATACTCTGTTTCTGTTGTTGAATGTGCAACAACACTTTGGATTTTTGAAACCCAACTGACGGTTGTTCCACCTATAGTAAATACATATCCTGTAGTGCTCCTCCTGTTATCTCTATCACCTGCCATATCTGCATCAACGTATCCCTGTAGAGAAATGTTTAAACCACCAAAGCATAATGCTTGATTTGTGGTACCTTTCAAATATCTGAGAATCTATTTCACTGCCATCCAATGTTCCTTTCCTAGATTGTTCATGTACCTACTTACAACTCCCACTGCATGTGCAATATCAGGCCTTATGCAGACCATTGCATACATTAAGCTTCCAAATGTTGATGCATATGGAACTTTAGACATATAATCCACGTCTTCTTGGGTCTTTGGGCACATTTCCTTAATAAGTTTGAAATGGCTAGCAAAAGGTGTACTGACTGGTTTTGCATTGTGCATATTAAATATTTTCAACACCTTTTGTATGTACTCATTTTGATACAATGTTAATTTGTGATTTTTTTCTCTCTAGTTATTCTCATACCAAGTATTTGTTTTGCAGCTCCCAAATCCTTCATTGCAAATGAATTTGCTAATTTTCTTTTGAGCACATTTATTCCTGCGTGTTAGAACCTGCAACAAGCATGTCATCTACATACAATAACAATATAATATAGCTACCATCACTTTGCTTTTTCAGATAAACACAATGATCAGAGTGACA